>JAVJIF010014838.1:0-76966 GCA_038442645.1 Agave tequilana
TAAGCTGATAGATTATCATAATCATCTCCAAATCTTTAAAAAAATTTGGCAGCACTTCCTTTGTAAATATTGATATGCCCAATATACAATTCAATCCACAATAATTTCGGCCAACATCCGCCTACTTATTCTCAATCCAAACATGTAAACCAAAGTCAATAACCGCCCATGCAATCATAAATAATATTTCAGTTCATGACGGCCTATTTATTCTCCAATAACAATTCGGCTTGACATCGCCTACTTATGTGAAAACAAAAGAGTCATATGCTCGAGAGTACTCCTCTCGACATCCAGAATATCCTTCTCGGCATCCACAATATAACACTAAATTATTTATAACTCCAACTCATCAAGAATTTAGCCATCTGACTTATACTATAAATAATATCAATAAGATTGTAAACATATACAATATGAAGTTTTACAAACACAATTACAACTCCAAAATTACTCTATATAACAGAATTTCCGACGAAGCGCTTGAAACCTTAAATTGAGCCTTCGTCTTACCATAACATGAAAAATAATAATCTGTGGGGTAAGCTAAACAGCTCAGTGAGGAGAGTAAAAAGAAGATTAAGAATATGATACACATGCCAAAATAAAAGGAAGCATATTTTTCTTCAAATGGCAAGGCGAATATGAAATAAAAAAAGAAATCAGTATATCAAGGTAAACAGTCGACCCAACTATCACTATGCCAAAATGACTTGACTCCTTCGGTCAATGACTTTACAACTTAAATCTCTGCACTGTAATTTACAGGGTTATGAGTTGTATCGAATACTTTACTTTAGTGATTAAGTTTATTACCAGATTCATTTCATGTATGCATAATCTATACACTATACGCGACGGTACATCAATCACAATAAGTTAATCCAGATAGTACATATATCACAAAATATACTTATATGTTGTATATCATATCACCATTCAAGTACTGCATGGATTAACCCTTGCACTTTCACCCATCATATAATTTCATTATCTCTTATAATAAAGCAGAGTTTCACAGTCGTGCATAAAAGACAAGCATACAACACTATTCAATTTGAATAAGCACATTTTACTTCATGACACACGACCCATCTCATACCCCGTCTTCACACCTACCAGCTCCCGCTGGCCCCTTCTTTCGTTTAACACACACAATATCATACCCCGTCTTCACACCTACCAGCTCCCGCTGGCCCCTTCCTTCGTTTTATATATATATATATATATATAATATATATTATATATATATATATATATATATATATATATATATATATATATATATATATATATATATATATATATATATATATATATATATATAGAGTAATCTTCGGTTGCGAAACATTCGCACAGGGCTCTGTGCGAAAATCGTTGGGAGCCGTCGATTTAATCCCTTAAGATGCGCGGGGATGTGAAGAGAGAAGTGGGGCCCACAATGGTTAATAGGGATTCAGATCCATTGAGATCTCCACCTTCGCGTCCCTCTCATATCTCATCTGAAGGATATTGAAGTCCCCCCCTCTCTCTCTCTCGGCATCCCACTTCCTTGCCTGAACCCTCGCCGCCGGTAAGCTCGCCCCCTCTCTCTCGGTATCCCTATTCTCCTTCTTCACCGTCGCCTCCACCGCTATCTTTTCGAAGTTGCCACCGCTCTCGGGCTCCTTTTTCTCTCTCGATCTCTCTCCAGAGACCAGATCTCGTTCTCTCCAGAGATCCACATCTCGTTCTCGGCACTTTGGACCCAGATCTGCTCTTTTTTCTCTCTCGATCTCTCTCCAGAGACCAGATCTCTCGGCACTTCGGATTGGGTTCTCGCCGCCGGCCTCTGGATCCTCTCTCTGCCAACCTTACATCACCGCCGGCCTCTGGATCCTCTCTCCGGTAACCTTACATCACCGCCTTTCGCCGCCGGTCTCTAGATCCTCTCTCCGGCAACCTTACATCACCGCCTTTCGCCGCCGGCCTCCGGATCCTCTCTCTGCCAACCTTACATCACCGCCTTTCGCCGCCGGCCTCCGGATCCTCTCTCTGCCAACCTTGCCGCTCGTTATGAAACCCTATCAGTAAGTATTTGAGTATTTTGCAAATGAAAACTTTAGGATCATTTGCTGCGTTTTCTTCGGTCACTATTCTTTGTAAGGATCAAATCCTTTTGCTTCTAATTCATAAGGCTTGTTGTTATTGAGATACTGATGACTTTACAAGGTAATACGTGGGCAAACAGAATATTAGGGTGTTTTAAGAGGCTTGGATGCTCTGTTGGGATTAAACCGACGGCTCCCAACGATTTTGCTTCTAATTCATAAGCCTTTTGTTATTGAGATACTGATGACTTTACAAGCTAATACGTGGGCAAACAGAATATTAGGGTGTTTTAAGAGGCTTGGATGCTCCGCAATAGAGCAACCCCTGACATAGAGATCGTTGGCAATGATGACTTTACTGACCCTACATTTTTTGCTCTCATAACCATTGCAAAATGTTTGCAAGTACTCTTCTTCCACTGCAATATGTTCTTCTATTTGTTGTCTGTTAGAGGCTAATGTTCTCCTTCTGATATTATTTTGGGTAATATGAGGGCAATGAAATGTGCATAACTGATGACTTTACGAGTTTAATATATGGGAAAATTAATGTGGGTTTTTTAAGAGGCTTGGATGCTCCGCTGTAGAGCAACCCCTCACGTAGAGGCCATGGGCAATGATAACTTTACTGAGCCCTACATCGTTTGCTCCTTGCGCATAACCATTGCAAATGTTTGCAAGTACTCTTTTTTCATTGCAATATGTTTCTTCTATTTGTTGTCTGTTAGAGGCTAATGTTCTCCTTCTGATATTATTTTGGGTAATATGAGGGCAATGAAATGTGCATAACTGATGACTTTACGAGTTTAATATATGGGAAAATTCATGTGGGTTTTTTAAGAGGCTTGGATGCTCCGCTGTAGAGCAACCCCTCACGTAGAGGCCATGGGCAATGATGACTTTACTGAGCCCTACATCGTTTGCTCCTTGCGCATAACCATTGCAAAATGTTTGCAAGTACTCTTTTTTCATTGCAATATGTTCTTCTATTTGTTGTCTGTTAGAGGCTAATGTTCTCCTTCTGATATTATTTTGGGTAATATGAGGGCAATGAAATGTGCATAACTGATGACTTTACGAGTTTAATATATGGGAAAATTCATGTGGGTTTTTTAAGAGGCTTGGATGCTCCATTGTAGAGCAACCCCTCACGTAGAGACCATGGGCAATGATGACTTTACTGAGCCCTGCATCGTTTGCTCCTTGCGCATAACCATTTCAAAATGTTTGCTCCTCCTCTTCTTCCATTGCAATATGTTCTTCTATTTGTGTGAGGGGGCAAGGTGGAGATCTGAAGGGATCTGGATCCCTCTCAACCATTGTGGGCCCCCAATTTTTTTATGCCCCAACACATCAATTCTCCCGCTCATCTTCTGTGATGGACCCGACGGTTCCCTAGCCTTTTTGCACAGAAAGGGTTGCGAAACTTTCGCAACTGAATATTACCCTATATAATGTGCGGGTGTTTTAAGAGGCTTGGATGCTCTACTGTAGAGCAAACCCTCACGTAGAGGTCATGGGCAATTATGACTTTACTGAGCCCTACATTGTTTGCTCTTGTACATAACCATTGCAAAATGTTTGCTTCTCCTCTTCTTCCATTGCAATATGTTCCTTCTTTTTGTTGTCTGTTAGACGCTAATGTTCTCCTTGTGCAGTTATATTTTCTTCTTTACCTCAGAAGATGGCCCAATCCAGAGGTGCTACTAGCAAAGTTGGCAAAGGTAGCAACTCATGTGCAAATCGCAATAGTTTGTACTCCTCAAGATCCCGTTTAAGCCACAATGCCTCACGCCTAGGTCGTGTCGGGCCGAGATGCAAATGTTGGTTGTTGACTCATGAAAAGATTTCAGTCTCTCACAACAACCCTGGACGTCCATACTTCAACTGTCCCGACTTTCCTCACGGGTGTGACTTTTTTATTTGGGGAGATGTTGATGAAAATTATATGGATCAAGCTAGTCTTACTGACCTTTATGGCCAGTTGCAAGAGCAGGGACAACTAATTATGGAGAATAACAAAGAACTACGTGAGCTCCGGTCTAAGCAGTTATACAAGAAAGCTTTTACTACTGGCTTTCTTATAGCGACTGTGGTATGGATTGTGCTCATTGTTCTCTTTGTGTGTGTTTGGAAATCAATGAATTGAATGGTTTTTAATTCATTTTGTAGTTGTGTGCGGTTGATGTAACATTTTGTAATTGTGCTAAAATAGTATATTAATTATGCGCTCTTTTTTTCTTAATTGTGCTAAAACAGTATATTAAACAATATATTCATTCTTCTTTTCTTTCTTTCTTTTGTTTTCTTTTTCTGCATTGGATTATGTTGGAACAATTTGCACACAGCCTATCTAATTCATTGCATATAGAAACGGGGAAATGAAAACTCTGCTTCCAGTAGCCAATGATGCCATGTATTACTGATTTGATGAGCTCAACTCTATCAGAGAAAGAGTAAGCATACTCCACCCTTCCAATATAGACCTCTGTTCATCTATGGCATTAATTCAAGCTTATTGTAAAAGGTGTTGAAATTAGCTTTTCTGCATTGGATTATGTTGGAACAATTTCTGCACATGCACTTACAGTGAATATCAACATCTTCGTGACTCTGTTACGGACCTGAGTTGAAGAGGATGGACTTTTGCTCGTCACTCGTCACTTGTGGCTCCAGTTTCATGGAACAGCTATACAGCCAGCCGTGTTTTATGGATATGAATATTTACACAATTAAGAAACTACATGTCCAATAACGAATTTAGGGGACACTTGCTGCTCGAGGTGCTTGCTGCTTGAATTCCTGGACACTTGCTGCTCGGGGTGCAGTAGTATTTTCATGCCACTCAAAGGAATATTCCCTTAGCTGGATCCATAGGCTCTTGTTTACTGAGATCTTGTAAAGAGTTTATTTTGTAGAGTCAGTGATTATCTCTATTACTTCTCCTTATCCATGCGAAAAATATACAACGAACAACATATAAAGCTGAGAAATTTCAGATTTGAGGATCAGAGCCTCAGCTCCTGGGTGCTTTGAAACTTTTCAGGCTTCCTGCATATGCATTCATCGAACTGTATGTACTCAACTTGGATTCCGAGTTGTATTTTAACTTTGAAAATTTCAGAGTTGTATTTTCAAGTTGGATTATAAACTGTCATGGGTCAATGAACTCCCTACCAGTACTCATGATTCCGGGTGATTTCACAATGTAGAACTCCACAACTGTGAAACATCAACAGAAGCAAAAAAAGATCACAGATGTATATTACAAAATTCAGGATAACCATATGTTAGGAAAACCAATGCTCTTCATAATGTATATTATAAAATCCCTGTTAACACTGTCAAAAGCTTTATGTAAATTAATCTTCAAGCAACAACAAACTAATCTATCTCATGTACATGCATACAACAGACACATAAAGCTTTTACATGAGAACCAAAATGTTTCAAATACAAAATGATTCAACTTAAAAATACAACTGATTCAACTACAACAGAGGCCAAAGTGTTTGAAGTACAAATTGATTCAACTGAATTCAACTTTGTGTAATGACGTCAACATCGTCTGCTATTACAAAAACACATAAAAATTAGAGTCAGACTAAACATATAAATATCAAATACAATCAAATATTATTATATATACAAACAATTACCTTCATCCGAATATTCCTCCAAGATGAAGACGCATCACCTGTCAAGCACATCTGTGCTTTAGGGTCGCTGAGCAAGCATAAGGAAATCAAATATTAGTTAAAAAATGCATTCCAAAAAAATATATAAATCCAACAAATAATATATTACCTTGTTAGCTTAAGAGGGCAATTTCTACTGTCATGATTTTGTCCTCGCATGCCACACAAGTTACATTTTCTAGCCCGACCTTTTCTCATCTCTCTCATTGGTTTCCACCTTTGTCCCCGAGGTCGCCCCTTTGTTTTAGCCTGATTAGGCTCATGCACATTAACTTCAAATAACTCCTTTGCCTTGTCCTTATTTTGCATATCTTCTCCATTCTCCTCACTCTCTTTGAACTTCATACTTCGTAGCTCTCTTATAGTTGCGTGCAGGTTGTTACGCGCATATTTATATGCATCATTAGAGAATAGTCCCTCATCAACAACTTCATTTGCTAGAGAAGTTAATTCACTATAACGAGAAGCAAAATTTTGTTTTTTTCATCTCCAACAATATTCCCATCCCTAAAAATGACTCCTCTTCGTTTGACATCTCGTTTCCATCTTGTTAAAATATATTGCTTTGGCAATTCAACATGATTAGTATGTCGAAGATATGTTAAAAGATGTCTACAAGGGATGCCCTTGAATTCAAACATGAAACACGAACAACTTGCCATTTTTTCCGACTTGCAATACTTCACATGTTTCCTATTCTCCTCTGTGCCACAATAATTCACTTGGTAATAAGTGACATTTTCATCATCTTTTGCCAATACAATATTATACATTAAACTATGTTCAAGTTCCACTTGAAAGCTGTAAAATATGCACCTCGTGTAGATTTGACACATTTGCTTCTCCATTGGCCACATTGTCTTCAATTTCGATTTTTCTCTAGTGATTGATGGTCTTCTATAAGCTCTTCTTCTCTTTGCCTCGTTAAAGCTCTTTCAAAAATAATGACAAAATCATGTAGGGAATTTTTTTTTGATACGTGCATTTTTAACAATGCATTCATCCCTTCGCTCCTTTGACTACTCGACATCCCGGCCCAAAAGTGTTGTTTATGATATACAGGAGCCCATTTCTTACGAATATTATAAATCTCCATCAACCATTCATTATTTTCCAAACTAAATTTTTTAACAATTGTATCCCATTGTGCTTCAAACTCTTGAGAATTATCGGCCCCCCAAATATTTTCTTTAAAAGGATTAACAAATTCTTCTCTAAAGGCCCATACACCGACTCTAGCCGGAAGTTTGTCCAAAATATGCCAAATGCAAATCTATGGCGAATTTGAGGAAAAACACTTTTAATTGCGGTGCATATCCTAAGATCTTGGTCCGTAACCATACCAGAAGGACGCCCTATTACTTCCAACCATTTTTCAAACAACCAAATAAAAGACTTTTGCCCCTTCATTCGGTATGAAACCACATCCTAGAAAAATCGATTGCCAATGATGATTTATACCAATAAAAGGTACAAAGATTAAGCCATATTGATTTGTATTATGTGTTGCATCAAAAGAAACTACTTCTCCAAAGTATTCATAATTCACCCTTGCAATACTATCCACCCATAAACAATGAGTTAGTTGGCTTTCATCGTCCACTTCGAACACATAATAAAATGACGAATTTCTCTCTTGTTGCCATTTGAAGTAATCTATCATCATTTGTGCATCATGACCTCTTCTCTCCTCTCTCAAGTCTCTTTCATGATTTCTAATATCGGTCTCAGTACATCCAATTCGACTGAAACTTCCACTAGTATTTTCCATGAAGCCATTTGCTTATTTGTTGGTATATTTACTTCTCTAAACTGCTTCATCAATGTTTTCTTCGCATTTGATACATTGCGGTTTCCCCGCAATAAATGACTTCGACTTGGTGTAATAAAATTGTGATTATGATTTTCCACAAATTTATGGATTTTTCATACTTTTTGTTCTTGGTCCATTTTCACTCGGATTAAGGCCTTGCAAGATGTTCTACTTGTACCACATCATCGGGTTTCAGATGACATCCCTTTTGTTTCTCCTTCTTTTGAACAAACAAAAGTTTTACTGATTAACTTTCCATTACGAAAATTTGTTGTGCTAGAACGAAGATCAAAACCTCCGGCTTTACCATATTTCTTATAAAATAATTCCACTTCATCAAGGGTGTTGAAAACCATTCCAATATGGGGTTTTAAGTGTTCATCAACGTTTGGCACAACCAAATCATCCATCCCAATCATAATATGATCAACCACATGAGCACATCCACCTTCACTTTCCATTCTGTAACAGGCAATCAACAATGAAAGAGATTAAACTGAGAATAATATTTACTGGAATAAGAAATAGCTCAATTTACATAAAAATTATAAAAGAAAGTAGAAAAGAAAACAAATCACACTACACTGCCTACAACTCTTACAATAAGATTTCAATTCTTACAACAAGATTACAAAAAAATTAAAGCTCAATTCATTTTTTTTGTATATTCTGCACATTTCAGTCTCCAGATATCTATAAGATGTGTATAGAAGAAGTAAATGATGCATGAATCACAATCATGGATAGTGTTTAATTGATAAGAATATTGCTAAGGTATTCTATTTCCACACCAACTCTTTTTAAGAAGTACAAGATAAAAATTTTGTCAACTCTGTCATGTAGTTAGTGAATCATTGATTAATTAGTTTCTTTTTGCAGTTTGTATTCCCTGAGATGTATCCCTAAGCGTTTTTACCAATTTTTATGCATACAGACCCCGAAGATTTTAAAACTCTCGTGTTCCCATCATGCGTGAAAATGTTCTGAGAGAAAATCTAATCAATAATCTGTGTATGTAATCTAGCAAAATAAAAGGAAAAAATAACCAATAAATCTGAAAGAAAATCTAGCAAATTACTCTAATACTTACTGATAGGGTTTCTTCACGAGCGGCAAGTTTGGCAGAAAGAGGATCCAAAGGCCGGCGGTGATGTAAGGTTGGCAGAGAGAGGATCCAGAGGCCGGCGACGAAAGGCGGGTGATGTAAGGTTGCCAGAGAGAGGATCCAGAGGCCGGCGGCGAAAGGCGGTGATGTCAGGTTGGCAGAGAGAGAGATTCCAGAGGCCGGTGGTGATGTAAGGTTGGCAGAGAGAGGATCCGGAGGCCGGCGGCGAAAGGCGGTGATGTAAGGTTGGCAGAGAGAGGATCCGGAGGCCGGCGGCGAAAGGCGGTGATGTAAGGTTGCCGGAGAGAGGATCCGGAGGCCGGCGGCGAAAGGCGGTGATGTAAGGTTGCCGGAGAGAGGATCCGGAGGCCGGCGGCGAAAGGCGGTGATGTAAGGTTGCCGGAGAGAGGATCCAGAGGCCGGCGGTGATGTAAGGTTGGCAGAGAGAGGATCCAGAGGCCGGCGGCGAGAACACAATCCGAAGTACCGAGAGATCTGGTCTCTGGAGAGAGATCGAGAGAGAAAAAAGAGCAGATCTGGGTCCAAAGTGCCGAGAACGAGATGTGGATCTCTGGAGAGAACGAGATCTGGTCTCTGGAGAGAGATCGAGAGAGAAAAAGGAGCCCGAGAGCGGTGGCAACTTCGAAAAGATAGCGGTGGAGGCGGCGGTGAAGAAGGAGAACAGGATACCGAGAGAGAGGGGGCGAGCTTACCGGCGGCGAGGGTTCAGGCAAGGAAGTGGGATGCCGAGAGAGAGAGAGAGAGAGAGAGAGAGAGAGAGAGAGAGAGAGGGAGGGAGACTTCAATATCCTTCAGATGAGACATGAGAGGGACGCGAAGGTGGAGATCTCAATGGATCTGAATCCCTATTAACCATTGTGGGCCCCACTTCTCTCTTCACAACCCCGCGCATCTTAAGGGATTAAATCGACGGCTCCCAATGATTTTCGCACAGGGCCCTGTGTGAATGTTTCGCAACCGAAGATTACTATATATATATATATATATATATATATATATATATAATATATATATATATATATAATATATATTATATAATATATATATATATATATATATATATATTATATATATAAATAAACACACACACACACACAAAGTATCAACACCGTCTTCCCCCTCCCACCGGCTCCCGCCGGCCCCTTCCTTCACATGCATAAGAATAACACGACATGTATACACATTACATACACATCAACTATCAAGGTAACACACACAGTGCCAGTTGTGTTGTGATATACTTTTTTTTTCAATCACCAATCATGTGATTGTTGTGTCATACATGATCAAGTTCGTGTAACTAACAAGTATATGCACGCATTCAACATACATACTACTTACATTTCTCATTCATTTAACGACGCATCACTTACATTCTCGATACTCGTTCTTTGGTTATAAGCTTGGTTCTTTAACTAGTTATGATTCTTCATTCACATATTGGATATCTGATGAATGAATTTGACTACACTACTTATCCGGATCTAGGATCTTAACATGCTTTGAAATTAATAACAGTTCACTAGTCCTCTTGCATAACAATAAATAGACAATCCTTAACAGGTTATCAACGATATATGGTTGCAACAATGATTTAACTACACAATTATTTTACTCATTAGTTGGCTCCTCCAATCGAAGTCTAGTTCTTTCTAAATTCATCATGGTTCATATACTATTTAAGTGTCGTACAAGCATTGGTACCTTACATATTAGAAGTAGTTCATGGAACTTACTTTACAGTATCCATCATATGCTGGATGTATGTGCACTTCAGTAAATTTAATTTCATGCCTCCAAAAGAAAACTTTGAAGTTTTCTCCTTGTCACAGAAAAGTCACATGAGGAAAATAGGTAATAAGATTTGAAATAAGGCACCCAGGACCAAGGAGGGAAAGCACCTTTACTGATAGACGCGATAATAATATCAAATGTAAGAAAATACATATGTGAACTATTCATGAGAATATAACCAGTCACCGAACAATTACCACTACCTGAAGTAGAAAATGCAAAACTGTTACAAATTTAATATGATAAGGCTCAAGGACTGAAGGAAAAGTGTTATACTAATATCACTTCAATAGGATCAGAATTTTCTTTTCTCATTTTTATTTACTACAACTACTGCTCAGAATCAAGATGGAGAAAATGTGTTCTAACAATAAAATCTTTAAAGACAAACAATCGAGCGTCTAGACAAAACTTTCGAAGGAGTTCTTAAGAAAATTATAAATGGACATCAACCATGAGCTTCAATCCTTTAAAGAAATATTGGGAAAATGTTGGATATATATATATATATATATATATATATATATATATATATTATATATATATATATATATATATATATATATATATATATATATATATATATATATATATATATATATATATATATATTATAGGCCAAGCTTCCTATATTGAGAATTTTAAAATTTTGACTTAACCTTTTTCATATGTCTATTTCATGGCACTCATTAGGATCATCTAAATTGTCACCCAAAATAAGTAAGGAATCAATACAGGCTATGCCACACAAAGGACATAAGTCTAATGTATCATGGAATATTCCAAGTCCATCTTCTATATATATAGATGATAGTTCAGTAGAAAGTTCTGAGCGATATAAGGTATGATGAAGGGCTATTAAATATTTTATTATTTTTATTATTCCAGAATCCTATATCCCAATTTCTAGATTTGGTTGGAAACTATTTGAATTATCCCAGTTCGCAAATTTAATTAAAATTTAGTGTCACTCTTCATTCCAACGCTTAAATCCTTTCAATGGTTCTAGAATTTAATTATAGGTCCTCACGAATCTCTCAATCCAGAGCAACGTGTGCAACAATTAAACATTATTGATAAATAACCTCATTTATCACAATTACTAGCATAAGTTATTAACCGAACTACTAGATACACAATTCACATTATTACAAGTATCTTGATCCCAATTGTAATGTATTCGACATGACGTAAGTCTTCTTATAAGCTGTTAATAACTCAATCCTCTTAGTATCTTTTGGCCATAGTTATATGATCGTAACCCACACATGGTAGTTTTTCAACAAGAATAATTTACAATAATATTACTAGTTCAAGTTTTGCATTCTAATTCAAAATTTCTAGATTTATGGATTACACTATTTATGTCTAGCGAAATTCCCACCCACTCATAGTGTTTTCACAAAATCTTTATCACATGTATTCAGATGGGACATGATAAGAACCACTGTAAAGTAGACTTTTATGACTTTTTATATCCTTTAAGAGATATATCATGTACTATGAAAAGTTTGGTTTAGCCATGATAATTAGTCAGGAGCTTACTGTTTGAATACATTTTGTAGCTCTGTCTTTTCAGGCGACTGACGATGTTTTTATAATAACTTTTATTTTAGATATTTAAATGAAATACAGAAAGTTTATTAGAAATTAGACTTCGTTACCTTTCCAGTGATATATTATATGGTATGATTAATTCAACTAAACCATTCCAAGTATTCAGAAACTTTTCCGCCGTTAATAGGTTCTGCAACACAATAGTTTTAACCACTATGTCATATTTCAGAAATAACTAAAAACACAGATATCCAATTAAGACACAGCAAGAGCCGTTAGAAAATAGACTTGATTATCTTTCCAACGGTATATAACACGATACTATTTGATCCGAATATACTTGTGAACTAAGTCCGAATTTACAGATTATAAATATTTACAGATTTGCTGTAACACAACAGTTTTGACCACTACGACATATTTCAGAAATAACTCAAAAACACAGATATCTAATTAAAACACAGTAAGAGCCGTTGGAAAGTAGACTTGATTATCTTTCTAACGGTATATAATATAATACCTATTACTCATAATACCTAGGCGAACTACCTCTGAATTTACAGATTATAAAAACTGGACAGATTTGCACATCATTTCTAGTGTCCCCAAATTTTGGGTTAGTTTCAAATGTCTTTAATCCCTTCACCAAATTGAATCACAACTAATAATTCTCTTATTTGATTACTCTATTCAGAATAAAATGAGTTAGGTCATGAAACTATTTTATTTTTGTCAAGAAAATATAAAAATTATATCAAAATAGACGAAGGGTTTCCCATCCTCTTTCTCATAATCTAATATCATAACCACAATAAATTTATAAATTTTCATTTGAGATCAATCAATATACCGAGAGATCTAAGGATATACCATCAAAATTTGCAAGAAAATAAAGAAGGAAAAAAGAAACTTTTGGAACTCCCTCACCTTGCTCCACCGGCCGGCCGCGGCCCATGGCCGGTCGCCGCCCCCATGGCCGGCCCCCCTTGGCCGGCGACCCTTCGGGCCGCCCCGATCCGAGAGAGAGAGAGAGAGAGAGAGAGAGAGAGAGAGTGAGTGAGTGAGTGAGTGAGAATGGAGATGATCTCTTAGGGTTTTGAAAATTTTTTGGATGAGAATGAGAGAGGGTTTTTGGAGAGATTTTTCTCTAGGGTTCACTAATTTAGGAAAGATGAAGGGAACATAGCTTTTAGCCTGAGAAAGGAAAGAAAGAGATGAGAAACTTTTTCATCCCTCCATTTACACATAACCCCCTTCTCAAACAAAATTTGCACTATGAATTTCTCTCCCTTCCTCTCATGAAGCCACATGTCCCCACTCATGCCACATGTCTCCATCATTCCCAAGTAAAATCTTAACCATCCATCTACCCACCTCATACATACCTATCCTCTTCCACTAACTATTAGAAATATATTATTATATTATTTGTCTTAGTATTTACTTGTATTATCTTGTATTTACATAATATATTTCTGTCCTTCGTGCCATCCCTTTCCTTCCCGCGCCTTCTCTCATCATTAATCTCCGCACTGCAGCTTGCGTTGGGGTCGATCTTGTCTTAACCTCTTGGCCGGCCGAGTTAGGGTTGATCTTGACCTTGACTTTCATTCTCTTCATCACTGATCTCCTCGATGTTAACCTCTCGGCTCTGATCTCCTCTATCTTGGTCAATATCTGATTTTTCTTGGCTTCGATCTATTGGCCTTGGATCTCATCGGCCTTGATCCACCCTCTCAAGATGCAAATCTGTTCACCTTCGATCAACCGTCATCGGATTTTAATCTGATCGACCTCAATCTCTTGGACTTTAATCTCTTCCACCTCGATCTACTCTCTGAAGGCGCTGATTTGGTCATCTTCAATTTCTGCTCTGAAAGTACACGTAGAGGGGGACTGAATAGGTGTAGTGTTAATCTAAGACAAATAATATAGAATAAAA
Source organism: Agave tequilana (assembly GCA_038442645.1). Lineage (NCBI taxonomy): Eukaryota > Viridiplantae > Streptophyta > Magnoliopsida > Asparagales > Asparagaceae > Agave > Agave tequilana. Next base: position 14,021 of record JAVJIF010014838.1, read on the forward strand.
AATTAATTGCTAATACACAAAGTGTAATCAAGAGTGAGTTCGAATTTTCCGTGAAGGGCTCTGAATTTACTCCTCACGATTCCTCTAAATTAAGAGTTGAGGTACTCTAATAGCTCTCTTGATTGAACACAAGTGTGAGCATACAAACAATATCTAGCATGTATATGAGTATGAACAATAATAACAATACAAGATATATAGAGATAAAGTTGAGAGAAAGATCCAAACACAAACACGAAGATATGATTTGAGGTTCGAGCCACCGCTCTACGTCCCGCCTTCACACAAAAGAATTTTCACTATGTCCACACAGGATCTTTCACAAAGGGACCTCCACCGAGAAATTACAACTTACACCGGGAGTACAAAACTCTAACTCTCACACATCTACACAAGAGGGTAGCACAAAGTAAAGAAAAGAGAATTACAACTTAGTGATTCAATGATCACAGACAATCTCTTGGTGATCACAAAGGATCACAAAAAAAAACCTCTCACAAACAAGATCCTAGAGGATAAATTTTCAATGAAAAGCTCAAATTTGTGAGAAAACAAAGTGTTTAGTAAAGAAACAACAAAGAAAACACTTGAAAAAAACTTCTTGATAGATAATGAAATTGAAGAACAAAACTAAAATTCTCAAACTTGTTTTTCTTTGATTTTTCAAAAAACTTTGAAACAAATAAAGATAGAGAGTTTTGGATCAAAAACTATTTTTGAAAACTTATTAAAAATACTAGAGAAGATGAGAAAAATAGCTCTTAGAGATCTTGTGAAAAATTAGCCTCAAGAACCCCAATTTATAGGGATCCAAAGACTAGCCGTTGGGGCTCAGGTTAGGTCAAAACTAACCTGTCGGTCGACCGGGCAAGGGTCATAAAAATGACCGTTGGGGTTAGCGGTCGACCTTCCCTAAGGCAAAAAAACCTATCGGTCGACTGCTCGGTCAACCGGGCTAACCTGAGACATAGGTTGAGCCAGTCAGTCGACCGAACGGTCGACCGTCCCAAGGATTGGACTTGTGCACGTTTTGTGCACATCGGTCGACCGCCCGATCGACCGAGCTAATGCTTCGGTCGATAGCAGCCCAAAACAATTTTTATAGGTTTTAAAAATGAAACTTTAAAACACCTATAAACTCTAATAAAAGCCCATAAAATCCATAAAAATAGGTTCAAAGAAATAGTTTGAAGTACAAATATGTGTGATAAAAAATCAACACACATTACAAACAATTTGAACTATTTTTGAGGTATAGAAATTTAAGCTTAAAATAAAAATGGTATTTTCCAAAAATCAACTTCTAAAGGAAAATACGATTTTTCTATAAACTTATATAAATACAAGAATAAGATATTTGAAACACATTTTAAGCATAGTGTGTATGGATAGAATCCAATACACATATAAATGATATATCTTTATTTTTTGGACATTAAATCTCAAAATAAGTTTTGATAAAAAACAAAACTTGAAAGTATGAACTAGATGCATCAAAATAAGTTTTTCTAAACATATGAAGCATAGATGTATATGGATGAAATTCAACATACATATAAACCATGTAAACTTATTTTGATTTTATCTATTCATGAAACCAAAAGATATATTCTTGAAACGCAATAAACTCAAAAACAAGGCGAATTAACAGTCAAATTATAAAACTTTTGGACTTGTGTGTGTATATACTCGAGCAACTCAAAGCTAAACTATCCTTACACAAGATCTAAACAATAAACAAACAAATCTAAACCGAAGTCTTCTTGTCGATCTTCTTCTCAAAGACGACTTGATCCAAACTCGATCCATGAGCTGGACTCTTGAGTTCTAAATGCGATCTTAAAGCGTGAGCTCTTGAATCAACACATGATAGCTTCAAACCTTGACTTTGAATTCTTTATTGAAGCTAAACACCTACTAAGATCTTGATCAATAACTGAAACTATATAAACACAAGATCATTAGTAACTTAACTTCATAAGTTAGTCATCATCAAAACTAAGGTGAAAGGTCTCTGGGCTAACAATCTCCCTCTTTTGATGATGACAAAACTTGAGGTTATATATACATTGATTAAGGATAAGCTCTATAGAAGCTCCCCCGTAACTCATGTATAGCATAAAACAAGAAGATATTCAATATAGCTCAGATATCAAAGATATTCAATAAAGCTCATAAATAAAAACATATGTATATATGCATAAACAATAAGAAAAACATGCATATATAAATAACAAACATAAAACATATATACATAACCGAAAATAACGTGCATATATAAACTAATTTTTCTCTCCCTTTTTGTCAATCATCAACAAAGAGGTAAAAGGCCAATTTAAAGAAATAGAGAGTTTTATATGCAAAGGAGATGTTAACCTCCCCTTGCATATGGGCAATAAAAATCAAAATAGATTTTGATACCAATAGAAACTATTTTTATATCAATTGAAAGAAATAAATTGAAAGAGAAATTATTTTTTTAACCAATTGATATCAATAGAAAGAAATTATACCAATTGAAGGTAAATTTTAAACTAAAATTTTTAGGTAAACACTAAAATTATTTTGCAATATAGATATCAATTTGAGAATAATACCAATTGAAGGTTATTGATACCAAAAGAAAATAATTTTTTCATAAAAAGTGACAGTAAGATACCAATTGAGAATAAATATAATTGAAAGATAAATCAAGAATTGTTCTCCCTCTTTTTGAAATTCCAATAAAACTAATGCATAAGCTTGTAAAGCTACCAATTATCATAAACAATATAAATCAAGCTTAGTATGAAATCAATTTGTGTTATAAAACATATATGTGTAAACAATGTTGATCTTAGCACAAGAATATATATATATATATGATCAATTTAAATATCAATTAAATATGATGCATACATATATAGAAAATAAGTATAAGTATACAAAAATTAATTTTCTTATTAAGTACGTGTATAACTCATGACTATCACCCTATCCTGCACAAGTTTAAAGAGATTTTCATTAAGAGCATATAAGGCATGGTCACCCAACCAACCGCTCTTATAGGGTAGAAATTTTTTTTTAAAAAAATAAGATTTGAAAATAATTTTAGTATAGTTTAAAAACACTGCCAATTGAAGAATACAAAACTAGTTTTAAAATAATTTTGAAAACTAGTACGAAATTCTTCAAGTAAGGAATAAAAACAAATATATATTCCATGATAATATGCTAAATACACAATAATTGACACTCAAAGAGTTATGAAGCACATTAATTCTCATGAATTCAAAATCATGAGTAACACAAGATATAGAGTGTACAAAAATCATGTAATAAATATAATCATGGAGATAAGGCAATGAATCTTAATCAAAATAAATAAATTCTTTTTCATAAACATAAAATCATCAAATTAAAGTTCAAGGCATGTGTATGTTTTGTTAAAACTAAAATATACATATTTATCCCAAACATAAATTTGAGTCCATAAACGAGTATATGACATATAAAACAAGTGACTCAAGGATAGAACATGTATATCTAATAGTTTAGACAAAATTTACATATACATGAACCTAAACACATTCTCATAAAAATATGTACAAAGGTGATATTAAACAAAAATAGGAATACAAGTGTAAATGTAAGAATCATTAAAAATAGGCTATATAAATACATGTAATGAGTACACATGAGCAATAGAGACACTCAAACATAAAAATTAAGTGTAGCGCACTACTTGTATAAGTATAAACATAAGTTTTAATAGAAGTTACATTTAAACATGTAATCAAGACTGAAGTACAAAAACATCAAAATATGGTAAATGAACAAATATAATCAATAGCATAAATGCAAGTATTATCAACGCTATGATATACACAATAGCAAAACAACAATTGAGAACACAAAGATACGATCCATATAAGCATGAGTGTATCTCAAATACTATATATGTATATCACAAGTCTAATAATTATTGCATTTAATCCTAATGATCATGAAAATCAAGACATGCTAAAAATCATCAATAAGAAAGTATGTAAACATAAAAAAAAGTTAGAGATAGTTACCAAACCAAGTAAATCTTCAAAACATGGTGGTCCTACCACTAAAATGTTCTTAATAGTGATGCATCCAAAGTTGTGTCCATTTTGCTCAATCACATCCACCATTAAGCACCAAATCTCTCACGTCTTGTGAGAGCCCACACCTACATCAAATGAAATAAGGATGGATTTTGGTACCTAAACTTTCTTGAGTCCATGGGGGTTAGTACCTTTCCTAACCCAAACATTTTACTTGCAAAATTTGAAATATTTAACCTATCATAATAAAATTTTGTAAGGTGGCCCGTACTACCACAATGTGTACAAGAGTACACATTAGCATATATTGAATCATGTGTGTGAGTATGATGAACATGTGTATGCCATGGAGGGTGTGCATACATATGTGGAGTATGTTTCTTGCGAAATATGAATTTCAATCTTGCGTGGTTCATGATACAATGACTCAAAGTGGAGCCCAAACAATCTACACTCTTCTTCAAAGCATGAATACCATTATCAATAGTGAAGAAGAAGTGGAGCAAGCAATAGAAACAAAATTCTTTTTCATTTTGAAAATAGGAATCAAAATCTTTTCTTTTTGAACGAAAGTGTTTTTCAAAGAATTCTTTTCTTTTGAAATACAATATAATTCCTTGGTAATCAAAACAATTTTATTTTTTAAGAAATCATTCACTTTTCAAATAAAATCAAGACAAAACATCATTATTCTTCAAAACAACATCAAAATTATTGTTATTCTTTAAAATTTTATTTTCTTTAAAATAAGATCAAGTTGGCTTTTCCATGAGTCCCTTTCATTGGAAACCTCAACCTTTTCTTGTAAAACTAAATCAAGTTTTGAAAACAAGTTCTCATTTTCTTTCTTAAATCAAAAGTTTTGTTTTCAAAACTTTATACTTCAAAAGCATTTTTTTACAAAATTTTGAAAGCTCTTCATTCAAAACATGTGCATCATAGAATTATCATCAATGGAAGAGATATCATAATCATCTAGATGAGTACCGAAGTTATCTCAAATGAGTCATTCTCTTAGACCATAAAGCAAACTTAGTCGGACTCATCTCTTCTTGATTCTCTCTCCAAAATGTGTGAAGCTTGTTCCTTGAGAGAGGTCAATGTGTTCCACACTGCAAAAGCAGAATCACAATGAGAAATCAAATAAATATGTTCTTTGCTTAGTGATTGCCTAAGTGCAATTAATACTTGTGCATTAGCTTCAATATACTTGTCATTACTAAAATAAAATTTTTTGGTAGTGGCAAGATAAACTGCAATCCTTAGGCTTTTAAATATGAACTGATTTTAAATTTTCACATATTGATGTTAGAAATATCATACATGGGTGGAACAAGAAAATTCATGACTGTAAACTAATATGTGCGCAAGGCAAATCTAGATTAGCAATCCAAAGATCTACTCGTATGTGGTTAAACTGAATATCAAGAGCGCTAGCTCTGATACTAATTGAAAGCACACTTAGAGGGTGGTGAATAGGTGTAGTGCTAATCTAAGACAAATAATGCGAAATTAAAATTAATTACTAACTCACAAAATTTAATCAAGAGTGAGTCCGAATTTCCCGTGAAGAGCTCTGAAACTACTCCTCAAGATTCCTCTAAATTAAAAGTTGAGGTGCTTTAATAACTCTCTTGATTGAACACAAGTGTGAGCACACAAATAATATCTAGCATATATATGAATATGAATAATAATAACAATGCAAGATATATAGAGAGAGTTAAGAAAAAGATCTAAACGCAAACACGAAAATATGTTTCGAGGTTCCACCCACCGCTCTACGTCCTCGCTTTTTCACAGAAAGATTTTCACTATGTCCACACACGACCTTCCACAAAGGGACTCCACCGAGGAATTACAACTCACACCGGGAGTACACAACTTTAACTTTCACATCTCTACACAAGAGGGTAACACAAAGCAAAGAAAAGAGAATTACAACTTAGTAATCTAATGATCACAAAAATCTCTTAGTGATCACAAAGGATCACAAACAAAATCCTCTCACAAACAAGATCCTAGAGAATAAATTTGTAATGAAGAGCTCAAGTATGTGAGGAAACAAAGTGTTTGAAAAAGAAACAATAAAGAAAACACTTTGGAAAAACTTCTTGATAGATAATGAAATTGAGGAACAAAACTAAAATTCTCAAAGCTTGTTTTTCTTTGCTTTTCAAAAAAACTTTAAAACAAATAAAGATAGAGAGTTTTGGCTCAAAAACTTCTTTTAAAACTTATTAAAAACACTGCAGAAAATGAAAAAAATATCTCTTAGAAATGTTGTGGAAAACTAGCCTCAAGGACCCCGATTTATGGGGGATCCAAAACTAGCCGTTGGGGCTCAGGTCAGGTCAAAACTGACCTGTCGGTTGACCTGCCGGTTGACCGACCAACGATCATAAAAATGACCGTTGGGGTTAGCAGTCGACCACCCGGTCGACCGTCTCAAAGGCAAAAAGTCTATCGGTCGATCGCTCGGTCGATCGGGTCAACCCGAGACATAGGTTGAGCCAGTCGGTCGACCGGACGGTCGACCGTCCCCCTGTTACGGTCAACCAGTTATTCGATCGCCCCAAGGACTTGGGCTTGTGCGCTTTGTGCACGTCGGTTGACCGCCCGGTCGACCGAGCTAATGCTTCGGTCGATCGTTCGGTTGGCCGACAGCAGCCCAAAATTTTTTTTATAGGTTTTAAAAATGGAACTTTAAAGCACCCATAAACTCCAATAAAATCCCATAAAATTCAATAAAATAGGTTCATTGAATTACTTTAAAGTACAAATATGTGTGATAAAAAATCAAGAAATATTACAAACGATTTGAACTATTTTTGAGGTATAAAAATTTGAGCTTAAAAAATGATAATTTCCAAAAACAAACTTCTAAAGGAAAATATGATTTTTCTATAAACTTATATAAATATAAGAACAAGATGTTTGAAGCACATTTTAAGCATAGTGTGCGTGGATAGAATCCAATACACATATAAATGATATATCTTTATTTTTGACATTAAATCCCAAAATAAATTTTGATAAAAACAAAACTTGAAACCATGAACTAGATACATCAAAATAAGTTTTTCTAAACATATGAAGTATAGATGTATATGGATGAAATTCAATATACATATAAATCTTGTAAACCTGTTTTGATTCTATCTATTCATGAAACCGAAAGCTATATTCTTGAAACTCAATAAACTTAAAAACAAAGTGGTTAAACCAAAACTAAACTATAAAATTTTTGAATTTGTGTGTGTGTGTGTGTACTTGAGCAACTCAAAACTAAACTATCCTTACAGAAGATCTAAACAATAAACAAACAAACCTAAACTGAAGTATTCTTGTCGATCTTCTTCTCCAAGACGACTCGATCCAAACTCATTCCATGTGCTTGACTCCTCTTGAGTTCTAAATGTGACTCCTCTTGAGTTCTAAATGTGATCTTGAAGCACTGACTCTTGAATCAACACGTGATAGCTTCAAAGCTTGACTTTGAATCTTTTATTGAAGTTAAACACCTACTAAGATCTTGATCAATAACTGAAACTATATAAACACAAGATCATTAGTAACTTAACTTCATAAGTTATTTATCATCAAAACTAAGGTGAAGGACCTTTGGGCTAACATGCTCCTCGGCTTCATTCTGATCATCCTCAATCTCTCGAGCTTGGATCTCCTCAGTTGTGATGGTGATCTAATGGCTGTGATGGAGAACTTAGACAATGTTGTTTGTTCGTGATGGTGAACCGAGCCACTGTTGTTTGTCCGTGATAGTGATATGAGATGTTATTATCCCCCAAAAAATTCTATTTGGATGGTGATCGAGTCCCTCCCCCAGTTTACTAGCCATGTTGGCAATCAGAGCCACTATGTTGTCCCTTCCTCCAGAGTTTACTCGCTGGCAATTGTTCTCCTCCCCTACCAGCTTGATTCTGAGCTGTTGATCTGAGCCATTGTCCTTCTCTGCATTAAATGATAGCTTGAACTTGAATATTTGAATTGAGAACATGATTTTCTTGTTATAAATTGAATTGAGAACATGATTTCAAGTTGAACTTGAATGATAGCTTAAATTGAGCATGATTTTGGTTCTTTTTTATGCTGGACAATTGGGTTTGTGCATCATGTAACGGTCTCAGTTTTTAATTATCTCGAATTATCTTAATCATCAATAATAATCTAAATCATTCTTATAGTTCAAATAATCATCAAGACTTATAAAAAGTTTCCGCAGCACCTCTTCTATAATATAGAGTTTGCCCTGATATATTATAATACAATTTCGACTTGACATCGCCTACTTATAAATTCTCAAATTTCATCATAAAATATCAACTCAACATCAATGAAATAGACTTATACACGAGAATATACATCTCGGTATCATCATATTTTAACACAAAATCGGTTCAAATCCTTATCCGGATAAAACTAGAACTCATATATTTATATATGTATATTCTTGAATCTACTTATACAAAATAAACTATATGTTCTACTCAATAACATCAACTAATTCTATATAAATATATAATCAAAATATTCAATATAATCAAACAGTTGGGTGGACCCACACAGAGATACTCTGAATTCTTTCAGTGTTATGTCCCTGCCTTCAGCTGGTTCTTACTTAGTATATTTCTGAAAAGTATTAAATCTGAGGGAGGTGAGCTTACAGCTCAGTGGTGAAATTAAACTAAATTTCAATGAAGTATAGTATTAGCAGTGGGTAGTGTACATGTACAAGAAAAGATGTAATCATTCATTTAATTGTTGGTGAACATATATGTCTCAACTAGATTGTCCAATTTATTCAAACATTTAATTAATTAATATTGATAATTGTATAAGCAACGCATATCGGTGTTTCCATTATAATTCAGTGAATTCATATTCTAATGTCATATCAATTGTTATCTATATTATCATTAGTATATTATGAATATATGATGTTTACAATATTATATACTTGTAACACATCCAACATACGTAAAGTGTACACATTCATGTATTTCACACATACACATATGTTATATATACAAACTCATTCACATACAATAATTTTTTATCTTTCACTGTCTTTGCCTTCAGTTCTATACCAGTCCCTTCTTCTATAATATGTATAACAATATTACCCCATCTTCCCCTCCTCCAGTGCCATATCAGTCTCTTCCTTTATAATATAATATAATATATATATATATATATATATATATATTATATATATATATAATATATATATATATATATATATATATATATATATATATATATATAAAACAATATTTCCTTGTCTCCCCCCTCCTCTGTTGTCAATCGGTCCCTTCCTTTTAACACACACACACACACACATATATATATTATAATATTTCACACACATACTAATAGTTCAATCAAGAATTTATGATCAATCAAATAATCAATGTTATCAATTACCTACTATACATGATACTGGTTAACCATGATTCATTTCATAAATAATATCCATCAATACAATTCAATCACATGTATTATTATTTATTTCATTATTTATCATTATCAGACAATTAACTCATAACATAGTTGATTTATTTAATCAAAATTAGTAAGAAACTTCACCACCTCTGATTTTATTGATTCTCTGAATGCTCGATTTCATTATCAATACTATGAACGCAATAGCTATTGTTTTCATGAATGCAACGTCACAAAAATTGTTTGAATTCGACTCCGGATGGCCAAGATATCGTCTGGAGATCAAAACCGATAATTTTGCATCAGTTTTGTAATTATCAAGGTCCTGAAAGTAATTATTTAATCTACCAGGGGTTAAATTTATTTTTACCTTATTAATGAAGGCGGGTCGGATCAGATTAAGTACTGGTCGGATCAGATTAAGTAGGATCAAAATCCATCACTAAATCCGACAAGGGTTCTAATTAACCCATCAGCAGCAGCGGTGTCCTCGCGCCCGTCGGCCTCGTGGCCACCGCCAGTCTGGAGTCGTACTGCTCGAACCTCGCCGCCAACCCTACTGCCTCCTCGATCAGGCGGAGCCCAAGAAAGAGAGGGAAGGAGGGAGATATAGAGAGATGGGGAAAGAAAGAGAGATGACGATGATGATAGGGATGGGGATGATGTTGATGTTGCTGGTCGGCGCGCCTCTGGCCGCCACTGGTGCCTATCTTCAGCTGTGAGAGGGGGGGAGAAGAAGAGAATGAGGGGAAGGAGAAGAGGAGGAGAGAGAGAGTATGAGGGTGAGAAATGATAATTTCTCTCATTTTTCTTATATATATATAATTCTCACCCAAATTCTCCTCATCAAGCCACGTCACTACTACAAATTATCGTGGTTTCTATTATCTCACTACCTCATAATCTCACTCATTATCCTCCTTAATTAATTAACATGAAGGGCAGTGGAGAGGAAATACTAGCTAGGGTTTAATGTATATGCAAGTTCCAAGTTTGAATCCTAGCCGCCCAGCTTACCTTTACATGCTCACTAACTCCATTCCATTAACTCCTACTAGAATAATATATTTTCTTGTATTTGTTTGGTATTTATAAGATGGTATTAATACATGTATACTATATGTCTTCGTATGAGTGTGTGTACACACACACCAACATCATTATACTTGCATATACCCCCTTCCCCTACTCAATTATAATTTGCAATTAATTTTCTATTCTGCCAATCTATTATTCATCAATATTTAAGAATAATTTCATGACCACACAAGTTATTAGTTCTAATTATCGAGTGTTATCTCATTAAGCAGAGATTATAGTATAAATCAGGGTTTTAAAAATCTGGAAGTTACACACCATCTCACTTGAAAATGGGCAGTTGAGCGTTCTGTTAAGCATTCGGTTGAGAATTACATGCAGAGTAATTGCAGGGAAAGAATATTTGTACATGGGGTATTCTAACTGTGGGGTGATATATGAGCTAATCTCTTTATGCTTTGTGAGGTATTGTTATTTTTTTTTACTATTTCTTATTCATTCCCTTCTTCCAAATGTGGCAAAACAGACAGTCAATCAAGGAAAAGGGGAAGAGAAATTCCCTCTTCAATCTCTGTTCGTTTCCCCTCTTCCTCTTCTTTTGCGCTCCAAACAAGCCCTAAGATGCATATCAGATATGCTGCAAAATAATGGCACTTAGCACAATCAATGTGCATGACAACGAGAGTGGAAATTAGAGTTGTTGAATAATAACTTCTTATTTTTCTCTCTCTTTTCCCAAGGGTTTTCTTTTTTAATGTGAAAGCATTTTTATACTCTCCTATTTTTTAGCCTTTCCTCACTGAGAATATGAGTTGACATCATGGTTAGCAAAACATAAGACAGGCAAAAAAACATGAATAATATTAATAAACATGAAAAAAGTAAAAAACAATGTGGCAATCCTAGAGGTGGTATGAATAGAGTTTGTAATCAATTTAAAATAAATTATACCCAATTTTGGTTGGATGAAATAATATAGTTATAACAAGTAAAACAACTTCTAAGATAGTAGATGGAGATTTCCCGATATTACCAATATCAATACTCTTATCAACTCCTTCGTCTCCAAATGTGATCGTCCCATCTTGTGTCCTTAATAGTGATGCAAATAATGTCGATTACCTATCATGTGCCATGAGCAACTACTATCGAGGTACCACTTCTCTCTATGTCTTAAGAGAGCACACACCACATCACAAGAAATTAATATATTTTTAGATATCCATAATTTCTTGGGTCCTTGGTTAGTAGCGCACACCCCATTAAATGAGGATAAGCTTAAAAATGATTTCTGATATTACGTGTCCATGTTGCATAGAATATGTGAAAATGACATTGAATTTGTATCTATTGTTGCAACTATCATGCCTGTCATGATTCTATAATGTGTGTATCTATGATTGTGATGCTTACATAGCATGATTTCTAGTATGAGTGAATGAATCAGGAGATTTCACATGCCAATAAGATGTAGATGCATGTGGTATAGGTAATTTAGCATTCAATTCATTCACTTTCACTTTAAAAGGACTATTTTGATCTTCTGATTTCTCAAGAACACTCTTGTGATAGTCAAGCTTAGCAATGTACTCATCTTTATTTTAAGCAACTCATCAATTTTAGAGTTATAGTATGCATGCTCTTTCTTGAGACTAGAATATCTCTTGTCCAATTTCTTGAGGTCTTTTTCAAATACAATATATGCATCTTTAAGTTCATCTAGAGTAAAAGGCTCTTCGAAATCGGATATTACCTCATCTTCATGAGCCTTAAAGCATATGTTATTATTCACCGTTCTGAGATTGGCGGTTTCATTTTGTTCTTCATCGGTGTCACTTGGTTCGGATTCCTCCCAACTAACATATAGAGCTTTCTTTTTTTTCATCTTCTTGTACTTCTCTTTCAGCAAAGGACAATCTTTTCTCATGTGTCCCGATTTGCTGCATTCAAAACAAGTGGTGGAAAAGTTTCTTCTTTTATATAGATAGGCTTCCGTAGAGATTTCTTCTTGAATAATTTCTTCTTTTCTAATTTGAAAGGTCTTCTTGCAACAACACCGACATTCTCATCATCCTCCTCTTTAGATTCACTTTCTTCGAATTAGAAATCATCATGAGTGCCTTTGAGAGTTAATCGCTTCTTGCATTTGGGCTTTAACTTCCTCGCTTTGTTGTTGAGCTTTTAGCTTGATTTTTGCATTCTTCAAAATTCCCGTTAGCACTTGGAATTTTAATGAGTTGATATCATGCACCATCTTAAAAGAATGGATAATAGTATTCCATTACTTGAGGAGTGACCTCAAGACATTTTTGTTCATCTCAGTATGTGTCGAATCTTTCCTAAGTACTTGAAGCTCATCTGTGATTCCCTTGAACCTATTAAATATTTATCAATAACTTCATTAGATTTCATAGAAAAATCTCAAAATCTTTAACAAGCATATTTATTTTACTCTTCTTCAATGGACTTGTACCCTCATTGGTAACTTCAAGGTAGTCCCAAATTATTTAGCACAAGTTATGTTCATAAATTTGTAGAACTCGGTTTGAGTTAAACCATTAATTAGAGTGCCAAGAGCTTTTGTAAGATCTCTAGTTGAAAATACTGTATTTTTATTTTCCTAAAGTATTTATTTTAAATTTACAAATCTTTTTTTTAATCAACTTAATTTATTATTTTCTTTCTTGTGATTATTACTATTATTAAATATGAAAATTATTTTTAAGATATTGAACGGTATTTTAGCTTTAAATATTATTACCATTTTTAATTATCGACATTTTTAGTTACTTATTTCTATTAGTTTTATACTTACCATTATTATTATTATTATTCTATTATGATTATCATTTATTGTAATTACTATTAGTGTTATCTTTATTTTTATTGTCGGTGATTATTAATTATTATTAGTGTTAGTATTACTTTATTTATCTATTCTAATAGTTGTACTATATTGGTTGTGATAGTGATTAATTCTATTATTAATACATTTGATAATTATTTATTTTAATTTAGTGCTGCTATTATTGTTGTCATTATTATTATTAATTAGGATTATTATTATTACTTGGTAATAATTACCATTACTAATTAAGGTTATTGTTATTATTTATTATTTTTAGCAAGAGTTATTGAATTTATTATTAGTACTATTTTGTATTTATTACTATTATGACTACTACTATTATTATGACTTGAATGTTTATATTTTTAGTAATAGCATTATTTCCTTTCCCTTGTATCCTTGATTCTACCCATACCCGTTATCTATCCATACCCACTTCTATTCCTTGATTTCATAACCCATTACTCGTTATCCTCTTTTACACCCAATACACAAGATCCTACCCGTTAATCTGAACACCCTTTACCTATTTGGATCTAACCCAATACCCATTAACCCTCAAGCCCACTACCCATTACTTAATACTCCACTATATAACATCTCATCCAATAAGCCTAACCCTAATCAAAACTCTAATCCCTAATCTTCTTCCTCCACCAAACCCAGCCGCCCCTGCTTCTCCATCAAATACCTCTCCCTGGCGCGCACACCTTCTCCGGCACACCACCGTGCACAACTCCAGCAGCCCGGCAGCATTCTCCTTGGCCGGAGCTCCCCTGCAAGAATAGCCATGGCGCAACCATCTCCCTCCATTCGGATCCTTCTCCAGCGGCACCACACTACCAACAACCAGCCTTCTCCCTGTGCTACCGAGCCCATCATGGCCGCCAGATCCAGCGGCAACACAGCGCCTCTCTTCTCACCATGGATTCTTGCAAGTCTATACTCTGGAAGCGTATGCATTTGGAATTATCAACACAGCCGAACACCATCACATTTGCCGAGCTTCCCATTGGCCAAGCAACGTGAGCCCTCTCTCTCTCTGTAAATACTTGGTGTGGGTATTTAGATGGGTTTGTATTTTATTAGCATTTGTATGAACTTTACATTTAAGATTATATGCAAGTGAGTGCGTGACCTCCTTTCCTTGGGTACATAATTATGCCATAGATGTTTGAATTTATGTATTTATGTGTTAGTGAATGGATGTGTACTAATTCATATTTGTGTTGGTTGTGTTTGCGGCAAATCCTTACTCCGAGCTATTTTCAGGCTCTCCGCGGGATGCCGTTGATCGCCGTCGGCGAGCACGAACGCACCCCACGCCCTTCACGGCGAGTTGCTCTATCCAACGACACCCTCCGCGATCCCGTACGCCTCCGTCAGAGCCTCCGTCGGTGCGCCGCAAATCGGCTCGAGGTTAGCTTTACATTTTATTATGTGATGGCATTTGTGTAATAATTGAAAAGTTATATAAATGTGTGAGATTGTGTGTGTGGGCGTGAGTGCCTTGGGTTTTTGCATGCATGCATGAGTGAGTTTTATTAAAGGTATTTTTATATTATTTTAATGAAATTACATGTTAATAAATTAGTGTGGGTTATCATGTGTGTCTACATTATGTGCATGTATGGGTGTTATAGATACTTATTTGTGCATGCATATTAATTAATGAATAGGTATTTATAGTTAGTAGTAGGTATTTATTAATTTAGATATGTATGCATGATTTATATGCATGGGTTTCTATTTATTTGTGTAGATGGATATGTCATTTAATTAAGTGTATGTACTTATAATAATATGTGTTGGCATTTATTTAAGTATGCATGTATGTATGTATGTGTATGCCTGTATACATGTATATGTACGTGTACGTGTATATGTTTGTATGCACGTGTGGGTGTTTAGCATGTATTTATAATTATTTGTATGTATTGGATGCGTGTTACAGCATTTTGGATTTGTTTGGTGGGATCCGGACCAGCAGCCCAAGAAGGAGAGCAGCAGCACGACAGCGAGCGAGCGGCAGTTCCGGGCCCTTCCGGCGAGCGCGAGACCTCCAGCTTGTAGCCAGGCCTTCTCCAGCACCCTGGCTACCCCCCTATGTAGTCCAACAGCGAAGATCGGCACCACAGCGACTGTAACGGCGACTCGCCCGGCGATGACCAGATTCCCCATGTGAGTGTCTCTCTCTCTCTCTCTTTCTCTCTCTTTATTTATTAAATGATCGCAGATATTATTTTATATGTGATGTAAATTGTTGAGTAGATTTCTTATGTTACATGTTTATGTGTGGAGATCATCGAGCGTGGGGGTGGACGGTCATCTCCTGTTATTTTTCATGTTGGGTGTATAGGGATATGATATGCATGATTATTGATACATGTTAGAACCCTCATGTTTGTCCTATGTATATCTAGAGTATTGTTGTAGACATATCAGGATGTAGCATGAGGGTATTTGAGATGGATATTGGTGGTAATGACTTGATCTAATAGAACTTAGATGCATGTATATGTTATGATACCGAGTATTGGGATATCATGTTTGATCTTAATGGAAATGTGAACTCTTGAGGATTTGAGATTTAGAGTTGTATGTTAGAGTGAGGGGATTAGTGCTGATATTGATATATGTTGGAATGACAATTATTATATCAAATTCATTGATGTATATCGATACTTGACGATCATGTAACTGTTGGGAATGTAAGTTAGATAGGATGACTTTGGATTGATCTGGGACTTATGTTATTTACATTATATGACGATCAGTAATTAGACCTGACTTTATTAGTTGAGTATTGAGGACATATCAGATATGACTGGATTAGTTGAGTTGTGACTTAAATTGATCTTGAGTTAGAGGTTACCCAGGATCTATATTCCTTTTTATTGGAGCCTGTCTTGTATTGTGGTGAGATTGACGTTGCAGGCATTTGGGATCTGTTAGATGCTATGTTATTGATGTTGATTATCAAGAGTAGATATTCTAGATTACTTATTGAGGATGTTGACTGTTTAGATATAATTCAATATGTATTGACTTGTTGATCTCGAGGACATACCATATACTTCATGATTGGTTATTGATTATTTCAGTTAACAGAGATGACTTATTATGATGGTGATCTACATCTTGGAGTTTGATAATAGTTATTATTTGATCTTAGTTGTTGAGGGTATAGGATTAGAACATATTGGTGTTGAGGAGAGGACTAATTACAGATTCATTGATATGATAGTCACCGTTTTGGATTGCACTGATACGGACTGATACTTAGTGATTCATGAGAATTGTATTGAGACTATAAGTTGATGGATTAGTTATTGATATCTCTTTAACATGGATGGATGAGATTATGGTCAGCTTTAGTTGAGACTGTTTATTGAGCAGTAGCTAGACTGTTACTGTTACTTTATTCATGTTATTGAAAGTTACTGGGAAAATATTGTCAGACCATAACATATACATTGTTCTATTGTTCTACCGTTATACGGTAATATTGTTCACATTGTTATTGTTACATTGATATCGTTATTGTCACCGTATCGTCCCAGTAATTGAATAACATGGATATGGATTGTTATAAATAATAATATAAATTGAACAACTTACACTGGGATTGAGAAAATTGATGGAGGAGACAGCGTCTGTATTTTGGGTGGACCTAGGATACAGGTTGCGCAGCCGAGATACGGTTCCACTGCAGGGTTCCGGGGGATGACTGACATCCCGTATTGTCCATATTGTCATTGTATTGACACATTGTTATTGTTATTGTTATTGACTACCTAGCGGTAGGACCTGGTTCAGCGCCAGGTGATTGGGCCGTGGTTCCGGGTATGTACGGAAGCCACCTAAAGCATGGACAATGTCTCCAACCAATCAGTTTCAATAACTTAGGACTCTGGTTGACACGTGTAGTAGGCGTAATATGGGATGCGTCTATTACAGGTGGCAATTGGTGTTCGCTGACATAATAAATGAAAATAAACTGTTAATGTATTGTGACTGACTTTATCACCTGACAGTATATTTATATTACCGTGATAGACTTATAACTATAACCATGACCAGATTTAGATACAACCTAGTGACATGTGATAGATTACACGCCTTGACATTGATTGCATATTTACAGTTGTGCCAGTTATATTCTACCTTTATTCATGTTATTATCATGTGTATTACTGTTCAGCTATTTATCTTACTATTTAGCCTTTTCTACTTACTGTTGCTCTTACTACTATTTATGCACATTGTTTCTTCTGCACGAGTTCTTTCCCCTTTACATACACACTCATTATGGTCGCGTTCTGACGACCCTGGATTTGCACGTCCAGATATTGGACGATTGTTTCTAATGTGCAGGTGTTCGATGAGACGGTTCGCCTGGCGAGAAGCTTGGGTCCTCTCCCTTTGATTCTGGTATACTTGCATTTTATTCTTGTTATTATTCCTTGATTCCTGTATATCACCTTTGACTTCTATTCAGCTGTCATTTTCTTCCTGTTATTCATTGCTATCATGTGTAGTCTTATATGTATTATTGCAGTGATCCTTGCTTATTATAGTTCTGATTTATAGTTTGTTCAGGTTACAATTGAGGCTTAGCGTGTATACGTGGGGTATTTTCCTCGCGTATATGCGTCGCCATAACGTCTCCGTATCTTTAGGATCGGGGCGTTACAGCTTTAGAAATTAGATTGATAAATTCTAGCTTCTTCTCATTTTACTTGGAAATTGATTTGGCCTTCTTAAAACCATCAACCTCTGTGATTGGCGTCTCATACCCTTCTTTAATCATGCCCCATATTTTTCAGCTATGGATTGAATATGGATTCTCATACAAACCTTTCAATAAGCATATATTGTTCTATTGAACAAGGGTGGTTTATTGTTTGAACGTCCTTCTTAGAGCTCATCACTCTTATTGGTTGCATGAATCAATTTAAGATATTAGTCCAATAAATATGGTAACCAGCGCTTAGATACCAATTGAAAAACAATGTGACAATCTTAAAGGGAATGAATAGGGTTTGCAATCAATTTAAAATAAATTATACACAATTTTAATTGGATGAAACAATATAGTTATAAAAACATGTTAAACAACAAAATGCAATAGCTATAAGCAAGAGAGAGAGAGTATGTGATATAGAGCGATGGAGAGTCGACTCACGACTTAATGTGGTTCGGTCACCAACCGGCTTACTACACTACCTAGAGGTCTCAGCCCAATCTTCAATTGGTTGCTTCCTTTTCGGTAGAAGCATATACATTTACAACTTACTTTCTTTTCAGGTAGAAATTTAGATCTTTACAATTGCCTCTTTTGCGGGTAAAAGCACAGACCATGCCGACTTTCTTTGCGGTAAAAGTCTAAACCTTGCACTACCCACTTCCCAAGTGGTTGGATTTTCTCTCAACACAGTTCCACTAAATGGGTTTGTTCTCTAACTAGATGAGAACCAACTAGGCATAAATATAAAAGAAAATTTATAATTTTTAGGCTCTATTAGCAAGAAGAATCAAGATCAAGTTTAATTTGACATTATAAGTTTAGATGAATGAATATCAAGGTGAAATCTTTAGATCTAGATTTTTTATGAACTTTGGAAATTTTTGAGAAAAGAGCATAGAAAGTAAAAAAATAATTTCTCAATAAAAGAAATTGAAAGCACAAGATAACCACTCTTTTGAATTTTTTTAAAAGAATGGAAAAAATAAGCTTCTTCAAATAGTTATTTGCCCAAGATCTCTATTGAGTGAATTCTAAGTATGCAAAAGTTGGTAAAAGAATAGAGCAAACTAGTATTTATATTTTGGAAGAAGATAAGACTAGGTGAAAACAAGTTCAACTCAAAAATTAAAGTTCTAATCTTCTCATAATTCGAATCTGCACACATCCGGCTAATCGCCAGAATGCTCTGCTCGATCTGTTGGCGTAAAGAGAAAATCCAGTCCCGTCTCCAATGCGAAAATTGCAACAGTCAACAAAAATTTGTATCATTGGATTGGCTTGACTTTTATACCAAATAAAATATTGAAAGTATTTTCAAAAGTTCTTTTATGAAAACCAGATTAATCCAGTGATCCATCGCAGAAAAATTCAAAACTGAATTTTTGCAGGTGGACAGTCGACCTGGCAATCGTTCCGAGTCCAACCCGAGAGCGCTGAGCTCTGGCAGACGAAGCGGCAGACGAAGTGGCTATCGATCTGTGTGGATCTCAAACAACTATGCGTGCTTTGAGTCGATTGTAAAGAACGAGCGATTGATCTGTTATCACTACTTCTGTTGTTATGTATTTTAGTGATACCAATGGGTCGACCTGCATGATCTAACGGTCAATCAAAAAAATTCAAAATGCACAAAATATGATTTAAATGTCTTTGAAAAACTATGAAATAATTTGTATAAATTCCAATAGGCATAAAATCAAAATAAATGGCCCAAATTAATATTTTAAATTTAGTTTCAAAGCTTTTGGGCATTTTAACCAAACTTAAGAGAAATCATACTTGAATTCAAATCAAAATGCATATGCCCAAGTATGTATATGCATTCCATTAGGATTATAACGTGAATATGTTGTGAAGGTCGACTAATGTCGGATCTGGCAGTTTTTTGGATCTGTTTTGAGTCCGAGTTGGATTCAAGTTTTTTTATTCTGATTGATGGAGTTTGTTTAGACTAGGAGACTTCTATGCTCTATAAATAACCCCCTAGGGGTGACCTTCAATGTATTCCAAGAGAATTCAATGAATTTGTAATTCCTAAGGGTAAAATTCATCTAGGTGAGAGATTCATGAGAGAAGCTTAGCCACAAGAGTTCGCTGTTCTTGGCAGCCGTCTAGGGCTTGTAATCTTCTCAGCGTGAGATGTAAGTAATTCTTATTGTACTCCCTAAAATTTTAATAAAGTTTCTCCCCCTTCTCCTGTGAAAGTATACACGATCTGTTTGATCGGTGAAGCCACGTTATATTATTTATTGGTTTTCTGTCTACTTTGGAATATTTTTTTCTTCTCTTTTTCAATTTACCTTAGTAGATCTGGTGGTTTATTTTCGCTACGTCGCTCAGTCGATCCGGTTGTGGGGACGACTTCCTCTTGAAATCACAACAATTAGTTTCAGAGCATACAGATTATTTTACGACAATTAATATCAGCGTAAGGTCAACTTGAAAATGTCTGCAATCAAGTTCGATATTCAGAAGTTCGATGGCGTCATCAATTTCAGCAGGTGCCAGATTAGGATAAACACCATCCTTACCCAGAGCGGGTTGAACAAAGCATTATTCAGGAGGGAGAAAAAGCTTCAAGACATGAAGAAAGAATTTGACAGGAGTTGGATGAGAAAGCCTTAAAGACTATTAAGCTTTGCTTGGCGGACAAACTATTGGATGAGTTTTCTTCATAGAAAATAACATCCTCATTATTGGAGCGACTTCAAGGCCACTATCTGAAGAAGTCGTTGGCAAATCGATTGATTCTGAAGCAACAACTCTTTTTTCTCTGCATGCATGAAGGTACACCTATCAAGTATCACATTGCAAATTTTTTCTCTATTATCAATGATTTAAATAAAATAGAGGTTAAGATAGAAGATGGATCAAATACTTCTATTACTGTTTTTTTTTAACCTTCTTCATATAAAAGCTTTAGGAAAGCTATCATCTATGGAGACAAGTTAACAATCAAAGTCAATGAGGTCAAAGAGCATCCGCTCAACAAGGACAAAGACACCCAGTTGACGGGTGAGTCTCATCATGAAGATTCCAGGCAAGTTCATTATTCAAGAGAGAAGAGTAATAATGGAAGTTTCAGGGGTAACTCAAAATATAGGAACTTGAAGTGCAATTATTGCCACAAGAAGAGGCACATTAGAGTTGATTGTTGGTTTCAAAAGAAGAAACAACCAGATACTAATGTCACTGAATTGATTGGAGGAGATGAATAATAATGTGACATTCTATCTGTTACAGACAGATCAGTTGGTAACAAAGATGGTGGGTAATAGATTCTGAACGTTCACAGCATATCAGTTCCAATAGGAAGATGTTCTCTTCATACACTTCGGATCAAGGGGAAGAAGTCTTCATGGAAAATTCTACTACAAGTAAGATGATTGACGAAGGAATAATCCAGTTTTGGTCTCATGATGGATGCATCACTACTCTTCAAGACGTTCGTCATGTTCCCGAATCAAGGTACAATCTCATCTCTCTTGGAGCCCTACAAGGATAAGGGTTCAGTTTCAGTTCTGAAGGTGATCTTACGGAAGTCTCCAAAGAGGCCCATGTGAAGTTTCAGGCCGTTGGAAATGTGTATATGTTACAAAATTTAAAAGTTACAGCTGGTGAATTGTAGTTATCCTTGACTTCAGAAGTGGCGGTTGTGAAACAATCAGAGACTACGATGGTTTCGAACTCGGATGTTCAGTTGTAACCCGAAGAAAAAATAGGACTAGGCGCGCAATAAAGTAGGCCAGACCATTACTCCTATGGTGAAACAAATTCTCATAGATTTTGTGTAGATCAAGGAGATTGTTAGCTAATAAAGTTCAGGTTGGGTTTAAACTTATTCGACCTAATCAAGTTATGAACCCTATGAGGGGGTTATGAAGAAGAGGGAGTGAGATGGAGATTAAGTCAAGTTTGTTCAATTGTACATGGATTATAACACATGGAGCATGGTGGCTATTCTCGAACTTAGACGTATTCAAGTCAAGGGGGAGATTGTTAGGATTATGACATGAATACGTCATGAAGGTCGACTAATGTCGGATCTGAC
The DNA here is from genome assembly GCA_038442645.1 of Agave tequilana. Lineage (NCBI taxonomy): Eukaryota > Viridiplantae > Streptophyta > Magnoliopsida > Asparagales > Asparagaceae > Agave > Agave tequilana. The sequence goes on from JAVJIF010014838.1 coordinate 36,244, forward strand.
AGTTTCCTTTTCTGGATCTGTTTTGAGTCCGAGTTAGATTCAAGTTTCCTTTACTCTAATTTATGGAGTTTGTTTAAGACTAGAAGAGTTCTATGGTCTATTAATACCCCCTTAGGGATGTCCTTCAATGTATTCTAAAAGAATCCAATGAATTTGTAATTCCTAAAGGGTGAAATTCATCTAGGTGAGAGATTCGTAAAAGAAGTTTAGCCACAAGGGTTCGCTGTTCTTGACGGCCATCAAGGGCTTATAATTTTCTCAGTGTGAATTAAGTAATTCTTATTGTACTCCCAAAGTTTTAATAAAGTTTCTCCCCCTTCTTCCGTGGATGTACACACGATCTTTTTGATCGGTGGAACTACGTTATTTTGTTTGTTAACTTTCTATTTACTTTGAAATATCTTCTTCTTCTCTTCTTCAATTACCTTAGCAGATTCTGTGATTTTTTCGCTTGCGTCACCCCAATCGATCCAGTCGTGGGGGCATCCTCCCCTTAAAATCACAACAATTGGTATCAGAGCATACAGATTGTTTCACAACACATTCTAGTGCATAATAATTTTAAATAGATTTAGCAATTTTTAGCACACCACTTATAAATCAAAACAGAAGAAGTTTAGAATAAGAGTTGTTAGTCTATCAGTCGCTTAACAAGTGGTCATCATCAAGCTAAAAACACGATAAGGCTAACAAAAAGTAGATACTTAGAAATAGTAAAAGTGGATACTCAAAAAAGATGGGAAAAATATAATGTTCATAAGTTTTCTTTTTTTTTTCTTTTCCTTTTCCTAATCATAGCTGATAGATCTTCTATCAAAAATCGAATCGAATCGAATCGAATCAAAAATAAAAAAAAATAACCAAAAAGTTGGTCGTGTTCCAATATCTGAATGAGAGAAAAGTCTCAAGTGTTAGAAGTAGACATCAACTATTTTACCTGAAATTTTTTAATAAAGTAATGACTTTGAAAGAGTACATATGTATTCCACTTTTGCTTAAATTAATATGATTCTCTGATAGTGTTAGGTATCAACCTCTTGGATAATAGTAGGTCCTCTTCATGATGAACATTTCTACAATGTGATTGGTAACTTTGGGAGCAATACTTTACGACTTCATTTTCCAAGCTCCATTTGGCCGGGAATCTACTAGGTGTGGTATCATCTAATCCCACTAAATTAATAAGCTAATTTGTAGTCAAGATGCATTAATAATATCATTAATTAAACATATTAGTCATTATGTAGACTTTTAAGCAAACTATTAAAAACACCACTGAACTATCATTTTAGCCAAAACCACTCTCTGAAAGTAACATGTAATACCTATAAACTTTCAGAAATCCAATTGCATTGGACTAATGATGTTGCGTATGTAATGAGCTAGAATAAGCATTGCTAGTTTTTTTTTTTCCTTCTTTAATTTCTTTGGATTACAGATGTATGTTGATCATGTAAAATGAAAAAAAACTAAAATAAATAGAAAGTATTTCGAGTCATTTTGTCTCTTCAAAGTTATTTGATGTTTCGTAGAGATGTGTTTGCAAAGAATTATAAGACTTGTGATTTATGACGGAAAATATTGTAGATCTAAGAGTGCTTCAAAAATAGCAACACCCCCCCCCCCACCCCCAAAAAAAAAAAAAACACCCACCCACCCACACACACACACACACACACACACACATCCCTCAAGTCCCACTGGAAAAGACTATATTAAGATTTGTATTTTTACTTATTGTATTTTAGATAGCATTTTTAGTCGTTTGTTAAAACCAAGATGATATAGGTTGATAGCTTTTGGGATTGACACACACATATTTCATACTCCTAAGTGTTTTTAAAAGGAATTTATAACTATTCTCTTTATCGTTTTCAAAATCGAGTTTCGGAAAAACTGAGTTTTCGAATTAGAAAAGTGTTTTTACAAAACATGTTCTAACTTTTTTTTGTATTGATCCATGATCACACACTGGTTCTACATGTCCCTAGAACTCTATTTTGTGTTTAAAGATCAAAAATTATTTTGTCGGAAAAAGAATAATTTCAAAAAGATTTCTATACCTTGCCTTTGGCCCATTGTCAGTCGACCGTAGGCAGAGCAAAATTGCTCTGTCGGTTGACCGAGCAGTGGACCGACATGCACTAAAGTGCATTTGTGCACTTCGGTCGACTGACTGCAAGAGCTTTGCTCTCGGTTGGGTCCGGTCGATCGCGTCGGTCGACCGACAGAGAGTTTAGCTCTCTGGTTAGGAACAATGATCGACCGACCGGTCGACCGCTATCCCCAACGGTTGGCCGGTCGACCGACAAAAGAATTTTCTTCTGCATTTTTTTCAATAGTTTTATTCTGTTTTGTTTTTTTCTGAGTCTTTTTTCAAAGACTCTTTTGGGTCTTCTACTCATATTTCCATCCCCTATAAATAATGGGACTGAAGAAAAACTCAATAACAAGATTTCTAAAGTTTAGATCAAGTTTTTACAAGTTTACATCAATATTTAGCTTTTTCTTAAAGATAACCTTTTAAGCTAAAATTTCATATTTTTGATTTTTAGCTTGAGTCTTCCCTCTACATCTGTACAAGCTATTTTCACTACACAATCTCAAAGAGTTTTGCCTCCTCATCTTAGTTATGAAAATCACCTAGAGGGGGGGTGAATAGGTGATAATGCTAATCAATGCCCAAATAAAAATTATGATGCAACAATCTCCTAAAACAAGACTAGAAGCCGGATTCCCCGTGAAGGGCTCTGAACTCCTTCCTCGTGATTCCGCTGGATATGAGTTGGAGGTGCACAATGCAATCTTGTTGTATAGGACTATGATTGACAAGATGAATGAAAACAAGTGAATATTGCAATGAAAATAGCAAGTAAGTAATAAGAGCAACGAAAGTAAAGCAAGAAGCAACAGCAAGTAAACCAAACGCAAACACCGAGAATTTTTCCGAGGTTCGAGCACCCAACTCTACGTCCCCGCCTTCCCCAGAAGGATTTCTAACCACTATAACTTCACAAAGATGTTACAAATACACCGGAGTACTCAACTCCACAATCTCAAGTACAAGTATCTCTTGGTGATCAGAAGACCACAAACTCTTTCTTGAAAAAAAATCTCTTCCCTTACAAAAATCCTTATAGAACAATGAGTAGGATTGAAGCTCTTGTTTGTAAGTGGAAAAGAAAAACTAAATCAGAGAGTTTTGAAAAACACTTCAGAAAATGAGAGAGAATTTCAGCACAAAAACCAAGAAACTAAGCTCTTTTGAGTGCCTTAAACTTTTAAAATTTTTGCAAATATTTTTTGTAAAGAACCTCTCCCTAAACACCCCTATTTATAGTAGAGGGCTAGGGTTTAAAGATAAAACTCATTTAAGGCTAATTAGGAAGTATTAGGATCAGCAAATATCATTTAAACCCTTTTTAGAAAGAAAGAGACAAAAAATAAAACAGCTCAGAAAATAGCTGATTGTAGTTCATTTTTGCATCATCTTCCACCTCTATACCATGCATAATATTAATAAAAATCTATTTTTTACTCTTTTTCTCTCTATTTTTGCAGGTCCATATTTTAATGGAGAGAGGCCCACAAATCCATGCAATTATCAAGAATAAAATGGGATTAATTCAAAGCCCAAAAAGAAGCCCAAGAGTTGAGCCCAGGATCTGGAATCGCCCACGCATCCAGTCAGCATTCTAGAAGATCCACGTGGCCAACAACCTGCAACAAACTCGCAACAGAAATCGCTGGCATAACGGCCTAGATTCTGCCGCGGAAACGCGGCTCTGGCCGCGGATCCGCGGCAGTTATCTGGCCGTTGAGCCAGCGATTGATCCCCAGCTGTCTGATTCTGGAGCCTTCTTCTCTGAGGCCTATAAATTGACCATCAGGACCAGTGCAAATAGAGAGGAGAAAATAGAGAAAAGAGCTTGTAATTTGTAGGTTTTTCTCTAGGTTTTAATGCTCTTAGTCTTCTTCTTCCTCCTAGAAATTCTGCAAGAGAGAGATAGTGAGAGAGTGAAAGCTTGTAAACAAGGGGTGACAACTTGAAGCAAAGCAAGGATTAATCCAATCTACTTTCTCTTCTTTTGCAATTTCTAGTGTTTTTCATTACTTGCTTTATTTCATTCAAGCTTTACTTTCATAGCATGATGTCTTGTTGTTTTCTCTTTATTATAATGGATAGCTAACTTCTTCTAACATGACTAGCTAACCACTAACTTTACTAACTTCTAACTCTTGGGTGATTGCTAATTCTTAATCTTGCAAATGTTGAGTCTCTTTCATCCCGATGGGTTACTTTCATTTTGGCAAACTCTTGTTGTAATTCTCCATATGATTCATGTGTGCCTCATTTAGAGCCTTGTCATAGAACAAGAGCCTTGATGGAACATGGAGATGGAACACCAAACATATGCTATTTGTTGTACAACTTTCTTACTTCAATGCTAACTTGTTGTATGGCCTTGAATGTCTAATGAATTTTGTATCTTCTTCCTTAGCATTCCTTGAGTGTCACTCCCCGATTCCACCATGAAATTCTATCTTGAGAGCCGATGAAATCAATGAGGCTACAAGACAAGTCCAAGATGATCACCCATCCATAAAAAGGGAAAGTAACTTGACCAACAAGCAAGACAAACACTTGCCGATGAATCAACATGAGGCATGCTTCATCCTAACAGAGATTAGTAAGTTAGCAAGTTAGTAAGGTCAGCTAGTCATGGTTTTCCCATCTAAAAGTCTTTTACAAGTTTCTTTTCTTTTAGCATTCTTTCTAAAGCAATTCTTGTTTTCAAATTCTTTGCACTTTCTTTCATCGTTTATATTTTCATGTGCAAATCCACCGCAATTCCTTTCACCTATTTTCCATGTCTTTCTCATTCTTTTGAAACAAAGAAGAACTTTCGTTTGTCTTTCTTCAACATCAAACCGTAAAGCTTCCATCGTGAGCTCTCCTTGTGGATTCGACCCGTACAGCTTATGCTACTACGGTGATTTGGAAAGGAGTACATTACACATTGTGAATACACTTCAGAGTGATTAAGCACCTAAGGTTGACTCTAAACCTTCTCTCTTTTGTTGAATATCTGTGCGAATTATACTCCCACACTATACACTCCTTTTCCTTATCAAATTTTTGGCGCCGTTGCCGGGGAGAGCAACGGTTTTGATTCAATTGAAGAACTAAACGAACTTTCTTCTCTGTTGCAGGTTACAGGTGAAGAAACAGGAAATCTAAAAATCCAACAAAAACTCTTCTTTTCAACTTATAATTAGAAATCATAGTTAAGAGCTTCCTTTAATCCCTAAAGTCAAGCTTTGATTCTTTAAACATGGATCAAGAATTTCTTTTTTTATATATTTTTTATTATTATTTTTCTAAAAGAAAAAAGTAAAATCTAAAAGAAAAAATCTACAAAGAAAGGTAAAATCTAAAAGAAAATAAAAAAACAAAAAAGAACACAAAATCCTAAAAAATAATAAAAAACCTAAAAAGAAAATGAAAATCCTAGAAATAAAAATAAAAAACCTAGAAATAAAAATAAAAATCCTAGGTTAGAATCTACCCCCCCATACCTATCTCATGCATTGTCCTCAATGTATGCAAGATAAAAAGATGCATGAAATAGGTAAAAGGTATGAAATCACTCCCTCCGTCTCTTTGGACCAGCGGTGGTGCTGGGTCCAGCCGACTGAGATCGCCGCAACCCGCCTCAATTCGGTCCATCCTAGAGGATTGCTCCTCCACCTTCTTCCTAAGTCTGACCTGCCCCCTAAAAATTTTCTTCATGCCCTTCCAGATGGTGGATATGAAGGCACGTGAATCTGTTAGGGGATCCTGACGCCAAAACTCAGGTTCATCTTCCTCCTGAAGACTCTCCTCAGAGGAGGACTCCACCGGTACATCTTCGGGCTGAACACTAGGAGTCTATACCGCGTGCAAACAGCTATTATAGGAACTGGTGGGTCGCTCAGGTGCAACAAACACTCGGTTAAATGAATCGAATACGGCGTCTGGTAGGAAAGTCCTACACAGACGCGTAATCAAAATAGGGTGAGAGTGTTTGGCACCATGGGTGCGTGAAGAGTTGGCTATGATTGCGTGGAAGATGACCTTATTTAAGCAGACCGTGTGTTGCCTGGTCATCAAATCCTGAATTATTTGCAACACTGGGCGATTGAAGGAAGTTGTATGGTCCAGCCCTAAAATGTTACGTTGGATCCAGCGTCCAACGCAGTGCACGTTTCGAAACGTGGTGCTGGCCTTTAGCCCGCGGTCCTGCTCTGTACAACGAACCCCCATAGTTATCATGTAGTCTATCAGTGGGAGGGGGTCGCTATGCTGGGGGTGACTTAGGACATTAGTAATTTCCTCAAGGAGAGGAATTGTGATAAAGATGTCACCTAACGGCATATGGACGACAAATTGGTATGTCTCATAACTAACAGATGCATGATCGAGTGTATTATAAAATGTAGTGACTAAATCAGGACAGTAATATGCATCATTTTCACTGTTATCATATACCAGAGAATACCAATCACATGCACGTAATCGATCTATAAATATGTGTCCATACCCATCATGATCATTCAAAATTTTTGAAAAATCTTTCTCTACAAACAGATTTGGGGCCATGTGTAAAAGGGTAAATTAAAGCAATAGATCAAGAGTTGGAAGATCAAACCCCCCGGAGTTCGAGGGGGGAATTCAAAATCGGTTGTGCAGAGGGCACAGGAGGAAAAATTCTATTGATCGTGCACTAGATCGGCCACCAGAGAAAAAAATCGACCGACCAAAAATTTTGCGGCGCTCCAGAAAGTTCAGGACAGCCGCGGATCTACGGCACTGGTCGCGGGATCGCGGCAGGAAGAAGGTTTCTGAGGAAGGAAAAAAACTGATGGCGGCGCTTGAGGAGAGGGTTGCAGATCTGAGGAGATTTTTGCGTTTGAGAGAAGAGGGTTCGGGTAGATAGAATATTTATAGGAGGGAAAAGAAAATTGAGAGTTCCAATTTCATCCCTAGGTTAAAAGGAATTTTACAAACCTAGGAATTTGTAGTTTTGAAAATGGGAGGATGGAGTTTGACCCTAGGGAAGATATGAAGAAACCTAGGGAATTTGAATTTTGAAAGTTGTAGAACTCTTGAAATGATTTAGCACAAAAGTCCCTCATTTCTTTTATTTTGTTTATTTACAAAAAGTGTACAAAAACTATTTACAAGGAATATGTACAAGTGGGTCCTTTGCCTAGGCTTTTCTTTGGTCGTTTCCCTCTAGCCCGTTTCCCGTCGTTCCAATGTGTCTGCTTGCGCGGGCTCAGTTGGGAAACGAGTGCAATTATTTTCTGAGCCTTAGGCATTTTCAGTTTCAATTTCTCATTGTTATTCATCCTTATTTCACCATAATGCTCACTGAAAATTTCTTCATCACCACTTTTTTCACTCTGAATTTCTCTACTCCCAATGTTAAGAAATTCTAGCTCATCTCCATACAACTCCTCAAAAGTGAGGTCAACATTTTCCTTCAGAGTTGTACAAGTAGTTAACCGACCCCGGGTTGGCTCATCCAGACACATGATTTCGTCAGCGAAGAGGTCTTCAAACGATATGTCAATTGGAGGTTCTTGAATGATATCCTTTTGGGATACAATCCCGGTTGGCTCACTGAAAGTGAAGATATCCAAATCAACTTTCCCCTTTTGAAAGGGTACTCGGATAACGGATTTTCCACTTCAAGAGAATTACTTTTCTCCTCACAATTATTTTGACAAAGTTAACCTCGAATGTTTGTTTTTTTTGTCCTACGAGGTTGCATGCTGAAAACATTCACTTCCCTTGTCATGTCACCAAAAGTTATCCTCATTGACCCATTCCTGCAATTGATGATGGCATTTGCTGTAGCCAGGAATGGTCGTCCCAGAATGACAGGAGTTTGAGCCCTATGATTGGTATTAGACACAGGTTGTGTCTCAAGAACTACAAAATCCACAGGGTAAATGAACTCCCCAACTCTGATAAGAATATCGTGAATTTTCCCCTTGGGTCTCTTGACAGAGCGATCAGCCAGTTGTATCGTCATTTGGGTCTGGCGGAGATCACCTAACCCTAATTGTTGGTACACAGAAAAAGGCAGGAGATTGATACTGACCCCCAAATCAAGTAGTGCCCTATTAATGGTAGTCTGTCCTATGACACAAGAGATTGTTCGGCTCCCTGGGTCTTTGTATTTCTCCGGAATTAGCCCAGTGAGCAACTCGCTGATGTTGGATACTAGGAAGACTTTCTTAGGGACTTGTGTTTTCCTCTTCTTGGTGCACATTTCTTTTAAGAATTTTGCATATGATGGCACTTGTTGTATGGCATCAAGAAGAGGGACATTGATTTGGACCTTGTTGAACATTTCTCTTATCTTCTCCATATGAGCATTCATCTTGTGATTTGTGAGCCTATTTGGAAATGGTGCCCTAGGCTTATAGGGTTGCTCATCGACTTTTTCTTTTCCCTTGGCTTTTGAAGTTGATGGCTCTGAACTAGAAGATGGATTGTCAGAATTTGGTTGTACTGGGACTGGAGGTATTGACTTTGGTACTGGATGGGATGAATGATTAGAAACCCTATTATCTACTTTGTTTCCAGATCTCAGAATATGAATAGCGTTACAATGACTGGGGCCCGTGTCTTCCACTTCATGTAAAGGGAAGTGATTTTTGGGATTGGGCACTGGCTGGCTTGGAAACATTCCTTGTTGTCTCCCACTTAAAGAATTAGTCAGTTGCCTAATCTGGACCTGTACTTTGTTCATATCCTGTTGATGGGTCTTTGCTAGGGTTTCTATCATCTTTTCCAACTTTGATAGTTTGTCATCTGAATCATTCTGGGGTGGATGTTGGAGATATGGAGACTGGAAGTGTGTTTGATAGTGTGGTGGGCTCTGATAGGATTGTGATTGTGATGGACTTTGATATGGATGAAAGTACGGTAAATTTCGATTGAAACTGTGTTGAGGGGGCTGAGCATGATATTGATTTTGAAATGATGGCCTAGGTTGCTCAGGACCAGACTGACTCCACGAAAAATTTGGATGGTTTCGCCATCCCGGATTGTACGTGTTGGAGTATTGATTGTGATGGGGTCTGGTCAAAGCAGCATTCGTATTCTCCTGATAAAGTTGAGACTGATATACTGGACACTCCTCAAATACATAGTTAAGGTCATGACAAAGGTGCAACCCGGTTGGACCATAGGTGATGGGTTGACCTGATTAACAGCAGAATGTTCCCGTGACTCAAGCAGTTCTATCCTTTTCAATAATTGTGTGATCTTGGCTTCAGCAGTTATAGAGGATTCTATGGAATGCATACCGGTTCTGGAAGTAGTGGGAGTGGGTTTATCTGGGCATGACTCCCACTGAATGGTTTTCTCAGCTAAAGCTTCAAAGAGATCCCACCCCTGATTCTCATCTTTCTTCAAAAATTCCCCTTGGCACATGGATTCAAGGAGTGTTTTAGTTTGGTAATCTAGTCCGTCATAGATAATTTGGCATTGACGCCATTTCTCTATGCCGTGATGAGGACATTAGGCTAGAAGGTCTTTAAAGCGTTCAAAATACTTTCAGAAGGGTTCGTGTGATTCTTGCTTGAATTGCATGATGTTTTTTCTCATGAGGGCTGTCTTATGAATGGGATAAAATTTTTTAAGAAAGACTTTTACAAAATCTTCCCATGAAGATATAGAACTGGCGGGAAGATTGTAAAGCCATTTCTTAGCAATGTCCTTAAGCGCAAAAGGTATGAACCTTAACTTAACAGCATCCTCAGTCAATTGGGAAATTCTCATCAATACACATACTTCTTTGAACTCTCGAATGAAGAAGTACGCGTCCTCAGACTCTAAACCATGAAATCGGGGAAGTGTATTGATGAATTATGGTTTCAGCTCAAAATGATTTCCATTGGTAACAGGGAGAAGAATGCATGATGGAAGGGAGGTGCGAATCGGATAGAATCTGTCTTGAAGCGAAACGTTGTTTTCCATTGTGTGAAGTGGTAGTGTTGGTGCAAGTGTAGAAATTCTAACAAGTTTACAGAATCTGGATCCCGGTACCACTCTTGCATATACAATCACAAACAACGTTCACCGATCACACCAGCGAAAAAAAAAAAAATGAAAATAACAATCAATAAAAGAAAAAATCAATCTCAAGCTATCTAGGGTACCTGGACCTAGACGACTCCTAACTGTTCGATGGACTAAAGAAGGTTGTTGCTTGAATCAGACCACAGCTAATCAGCCAGGTAGGGGCAAAATACTGTGGGAGGTATCCGTGCGTAAGCAACGGGCCTTAATTACGCCAAACCACGGTATCTTCGAGGCTTAACCTCTTAATCCCCAGCCTTAGACATTGATTTCACCGGAGTATGAATCAAAATCAACTTCCAACTTCAGCCGATCTCCTACTGAGTCCGGATGTCCCTAGGGCCAACGTCTATCAGATTTTATTAAAAGGCTTGGGATTGTGAGTGCTGGGATGGTGGTTTTTGGGCTAAGGAAAGGGTGATGAAATCCCCCACCTTATCTTATTTATGGGGTGATGCCCTTAAAATAAGTTTTGTGCAAGTGTACGATATAAGCAAACAAGGTTCACTCAAAGCGATATAAATCAACTAAAAAGTGAGTCCTAATCAAAATGCAATGCGCACGTACCTTGCTCCAGCACTCTTCAACAGTAAAGTAAATGAATTGAAAAGACACGTGCCTAGAAATGCAAACGTCTAATCAATTTTTAACTTTGCAACCAATATTTTACTATTGATTATTAGCAGGAATATGGTGAATCATACAAGATTAAGTATTACAGCAGTTGTATTTTTGCAGAGCAAGCAACCCTGCAGAAAACTGTTAGTAGTTCACTCCTCTTTGCCGCGGAACCGCGGCTTTGGCCGTGGAATCGCGGCAAATCAGAGGGCAACTGGTCTCTGCTTTCTAGAGCAGAGGCCCAGGGCCACTTATATGTCACTGCAATGCTAGATTTCCTGTTTCTTCACCTGTAACCTGCAACAGAGAAGAAAGTTCGTTTAGTTCTTCAATTGAATCAAAACCGTTGCTCTCCCCGGCAACGGCGCCAAAAATTTGATAAGGAAAAAGGAGTGTATAGTGTGGGAGTATAATTCGCACAGATATTCAACAAAAGAGAGAAGGTTTAGAGTCAACCTTAGGTGCTTAATCACTCCGAAGTGTATTCACAATGTGTAATGTACTCCTTTCCAAATCACCGTAGTAGCATAAGTTGTACGGGTCGAATCCACAAGGAGAGCTCACGATGGAAGCTTTACGGTTTGATGTTGAAGAAAGACAAACGAAAGTTCTTCTTTGTTTCAAAAGAATGAGAAAGACATGAAAAAATAGGTGAAAGGAATTGCGGTGGATTTGCACATGAAAATATAAACGATGAAAGAAAGTGCAAAGAATTTGAAAACAAGAATTGCTTTAGAAAGAATGCTAAAAGAAAAGAAACTTGTAAAAGACTTTTAGATGGGAAAATCATGACTAGCTGACCTTACTAACTTGCTAACTTACTAATCTCTGTTAGGATGATGCATGCCTCATGTTGATTCATCGGCAAGTGTTTGTCTTGCTTGTTGGTCAAGTTACTTTCCCTTTTTATGGATGGGTGATCATCTTGGACTTGTCTTGTAGCCTCATTGATTTCATCGGCTCTCAAGATAGAATTTCATGGTGGAATCGGGGAGTGACACTCAAGGGATGCTAAGGAAGAAGATACAAAATTCATTAGACATCCAAGGCCATACAACAAGTTAGCATTGAAGTAAGAAAGTTGTACAACAAATAGCATATGTTTGGTGTTCCATCTCCATGTTCCATCAAGGCACTTGTTCTAAGACAAGGCTCTAAATGAGGCACACATGAATCATATGGAGAATTACAACAAGAGTTTGCCAAGAATGAAAGTAACCCATCGGGGATGAAAGAGACTCAACATTTGCAAGATTAAGAATTAGCAATCACCCAAGAGTTAGAAGTTAGCAAAGTTAGTGGTTAGCTAGTCATGTTAGAAGAAGTTAGCTATCCATTATAATAAAGAGAAAACAACAAGACATCATGCTATGAAAGTAAAGCTTGAATGAAATAAAGCAAGTAATGAAAAACACTAGAAATTGCAAAAGAAGAGAAAGTAGATTGGATTAATCCTTACTTTGCTTCAAGTTGTCACCCCTTGATTACAAGCTTTCACTCTCTCACTATCTCTCTCTTGCAGAATTTCTAGGAGGAAGAAGAAGACTAAGAGCAATAAAACCTAGAGAAAAACCTACAAATTACAAGCTCTTTTCTCTATTTTCTCCTCTCTATTTGCACTGGTCCTGATGGTCTATTTATAGGCCCCAGAGAAGAAGGCTCCAGAATCAGACAGCTGGGGATCAATCGCTGGCTCAACGGCCAGATAACTGCCGTGATTCGCGGCCAGAGCCGCGTTTCCGCGGCAGAATCTAGGCCGTTATGCCAGCGATTTCTGTTGCGAGTTTGTTGCAGGTTGTTGGCCACGTGAATCTTCTAGAATGCTGACTGGATGCGTGGGTGATTCCAGATCCTAGGCTCAACTCTTGGGCTTCTTTTTGGGCTTTGAATTAATCCCATTTTATTCTTGATAATTGCATGGATTTGTGGGCCTCTCTCCATTAAAATATGGACCTGCAAAAATAGAGAGAAAAAGAGTAAAAAAACAGATTTTTATTAATATTATGCATGGTATAGAGGTGGAAGATGATGCAAAAATGAACTACAATCAATAGCCGTTACTGTTCAAACGGCTCTTTCGGTCGACCGGTCGGTCGACCGATGTTCAAAAAATAAGAGGCGTTGCCGGCTCTCGGTCGACCGCTCGGTCGACCAAAAAATACAGAGAGCAAACGACTTACAGTCAGGCAGGTTTCGGTCGACCGTGAAACGTGCACACGGATACGCACCTGCTGCCAGAACCGCGGTCGACTGGGACGGTCGACCGACTTGACCTGACACAGGGTGCCGGCCGGTCGGTCGGCCGACTCACGTCAAAAGTCAAAACAGAAACAGAATTTTGAAGGGAATTTAAAATTAAACAAAGTATTTTTGAATAGAGATATATATGAAACATAAAAATGAGTTTGTAGCCAGAAGATTGTATCCAAAAATATTTTGTACATATTCTAGGAAATATCTTTGGAAATAAGATGTGTGCAAAAACGTGTGTGATGGAGCTTCACACCTATTCACTATTCTTTAACAAAACTATAAAACTAGAAACAAATCTAATGAATTATCTTGAGCAATCTTGAAGTCTTGAGCCATGCAATGCCTTGCTAGAGCCTTCTCTTCTATGTTCCTTCCTTGATGTGCAAAACGCCTTCTTTGCTTCATGAATCTAGAAGTTCTTGCAATAGCTATGCAATGGCCTCCAAATATGGTACTAACCTGAAACTTATCTTAAACAAACTAATTAGTACCAAATAGCTCTTATTTGTTTTGTTATCATCAAAACTCTAAACAAATGGAGAGTGTAACATTTTGGGCCAACAGGTTATTGGATTGTACTTGTGAGCCATTTGTGATCAAGTAAAGATCATCGATTTTCTTCTATTGAGAAGTTATAGAGGTTGCGGCCTCAAGTGAGCTAGTGAGCTCCGTGTTGGTGTTGCGGCACCGCAAGAGAGGACTTGTGAGTCCATTGAGTTCTAGTGAGAACTTATAATGGTTGACGATCTAGTGAGATTGACCATAGTGAAAATCCTTCATAGCGTTGAAGGCGGGTACGTAGAGCAGTGGCTCGAACCTCGAAAATATCATCGTGTTTGCGATTGCTTTCTCTTTCTCTCTTCACTCTACTCTCTCTTTAATTACTTGCACACTTATATTATTTACCTATTGGCAAGTAATTCTTAAGTTGTGATTGGTATTTGCTAGGTTGATAGCAAGTAAATTTTAATTCTGCATTATTTGCCATTTAGTATAGCCATCACCTATTCACCCCCCTCTAGATGATTTACAATTGATATCAGAACCTAACCCTAGTTTTCTTTTAACCACCTTGGGAGATCTTTTCCTTTGGCTATATTCATTTGTTGTATTTGTTATTTGTTTGTGCACTTATACTTGTTTTCATGGCATCACACGACTTCTCTAGCATCAAGTCCCCACCCAAATTTGATGGGTTGAACTTTTCCATTTGGAAGGTCAAAATGAACCATTTCTTAAGTCCCTAAGAGTTAGAGTTGTCAAGACCATTACCAAAGAATTTATTGAACCTCACGGTGATGAGAATACATGGTCCGAAGCAACCGCTAAGGAGTATGAGGCCAATGCTAAAATTCAATATGCACTTATATAAGCATTAAATGATATGATCTTTCTCGTGTAATTAATTGCAAGTCCACTTATGAGGTTTGAAATGATCTTATCATTACTCATGAGGGGACATCGCAAGTCAAGAGATCTAAAGTTGATTTGTTCCATTCTCAATATGAGAATTTTTATATGCTTGAAAATGAAAGTTGTTTTCAATTGATTTTGCAAAGGGGAAAACTTACAAAAAAAAGTGTCGAGGAGCTAAATTACAAGTAACACAAAAGATTACAAGTAGATATCCTCTGAGATTCTGGAGAAGTGTGCCGATAGGAGTCTGGTCAGCGCGCGACCACTTTGTCCCTTTGACGATGCGATCGATAGGATTCCCTTCTCGCCTGGTTCGAGGAATCGGAGAATAGAAGGTTGGTAGAACCCTCTTGTTACTTCTCAAACTGCCTCCACTTAGGAATTCCTTCTGGCCTGGTTCTGGAGATTCCTTGAGAGGAAGATCTTAGGGTATCAGTACCCTGATTAGAGAAGTAGTTCTCTGAATTCTCTGAATTCTTGGAAGCAAGAGAATAGGTCTCTGTTTAGCCGTCTCTCTGTTTCTTCAGCCTCCGTGTCTCTTTTGTTTTGCCTCTCTCTCTGCGCGCCTCTCCTCTTGTGCCTCTGGTGGGATATTTATAGGGAGAGTAGGGGTATAATTGTCCCTTAAAAATCTGGAAACAGATTGAGTCAATCTGTTTAAATCTGAAAAGTAGCCTTACTGTGAGGCTAGAATCAGCTTCTGCGAAGTTAGGAATAGCAGGTAGCGTCGATCTCCTGATCTGTTTTGATTCTTTCCAAATAATTAAAAGATCTCCCCTGATCCTCTTACTTGTTCTAGGAGAGTCAAGCGATTATGGCAAACAGCTGCCAAATTTGATCTCAGATTTGATCTTGATCTTGAATTGATTTGATCTCATCTGGAGATTTAATTGGTCAAAGGTTGACCATGAAAGACCCGCAGCGGAGCTGCTGCGTTGAGCGCACAGCGGAGCTGGAAGAAGCATCTGGCGAAATTAGAAGAAAGCTCTTCAGCGGAGCTAGATAACATCTGTGACGAAGTTACCAAACATCCTTCTGCGCGGTTGCGTGTAGCTTTGAGCGAAGCTAACTCTCTGTGGAGTTAACTGAGTACTTCAGGCGAAACTGTAAGTTAACTCACAGATAGAGTTTTGAACAGCTTCAAGGCGACGTTGGACAAACTTAGCCTCTCAGGCAAGGCTATCCCTTTGGGTTCATGTGATGCTAAGTATTGAGCTAACCTAGCATCTTAGACCTGCTTAGGTCTCTTCAGAGACAATCTGGGCTCACTGTCTGCTTCACTGAATCAGTGAGTCCAAGTTGCTGCTTTGTCCCTCGGAGATGGGTACAGAACTGGTCGTCAGCTTGTCTGTCACTTGTCTTTTGTAAATGTCAACAAGTTTAGACATTGTTCAGGCCAGTAAGAATCTTGTCTTCTTTAAAGTGTCAACAAAAGTATCGATGAGATGCTTACTCGGTTCACCAAGATTACTAATAGATTATCTTCTTTAGGTGACACCACTGACAATGACCAAAAGATTCGAAAGATCATTAGAGCTCTTCTCAAAGCTTGGAAAGTCAAGATAACAACCCTCAAGGAGCTCAACGATAGAGAGGAGATGGACTTCTCTGGCTTCATTGGAAATCTCAAACCCATGAGACGAAAATGAAGGTGAGAGAAGAAAGGGAGACTCCAAAGGAAAAAGCGATAGCTTTCAAGGCTCTCCATCATCCTTTGATGAAGAAGAATTGTCGGAAGATGGTGATGAGTATTTTGCCATGCTCATTAGGAAAGTGGGCAAGATGTCTTATAAAAAGAGAAGACAAACTAACTTTCGAAGAGGAAGACATCAAAAGAGATTTGAAAAGAAGAATGAGGAGATGGGTCCTTACTTTCATTGCAAGAAGACGGGCCATCTAATTGCGGATTGCCCCTCACTTCAAGCCACTACCTCTAAGAACGTGCATAAGAACAAGAAGGCGATGGTAACCACTTGGGATGATTCGGAAATGGATTCCAAAGAGAAAATTGATGCCGCACAAGTTTGCTTCATGGCAAACGGGGAGGAAGCTTCCATAGTAAATCTCAAAACCTCTTTAGAAGATAATGATTTAACTATGGATGAACTTACACAATTTTTTGAAGAATTACAAAATAGATATGAAATGTCTCTTGCACAAAATAAAAAATTGTAAAGGAAAATCATTTATCTAAAGAATAAGCTAGAAATTGTTGTTAAAGAGAAAAATGACTTATTCATTTCTTTTGAGAAAATGAAAAAGGATTTTAATAATTACAAACTTGTTTGTAAGGGTAAAAATCCTAATATTACTTTTAACAAAAATGAATTTTTGGATATCCAAAAGCGTAATGATGTTTTGGATACCACCTTGAAAAAGTGTGCATTTGACATGAACAAATTTGCTTCTATGTTTCCAAAGGAAAAAACTCAAAGGAAACATGCACCTCATTCATCTAACACACACCATGAAAAACATACACAACATGCACATACACATCAACATAAGCATGCTTTCATGTATGGCAAAGTGTACACATGTGCACATTGCGGCCGCAAAAGCCATTTAACAAAATTTTGTTATGCTAAGTTAAATATGTTAATAAAAATTTTTGGGTTCGAGAAAGTACAAATCTTATAGGACCCAAAAAGATTTAGTTACCAAAGAACACGCCAAATTTAATTGATGTAGGTGTAACGTCTTCCTTCAAGACATAGGGGGAGTGGTACCTTGGTGGTGGATGCATCGAAGCTCAAAGGATCAACTGTCACATTACATCGCTATCAAGAGGCACCTATTTTGGAGATTGCCCGTGGTTTGGTAACTTCTCCACTTAAAAATTTCATTTCTAACTAGATCTATACATGCGTAGGATTAGCTAGTTTTTCTTTTGTGGTTATACGCTTTAGTTGTGAATACATGCCTATTTTTTATAGCTTGCCTATATTTGAGCTAGTTTGTTAACATTGCTTTTGTTCTTTACTAGCCCATGATTTGCTTGCCCATGTGTAAAATATTTTCTCATGCTCACTTTGTTGATAGATATCTTTGCATATATGTGTATATAGATACATGTATATATTTTGTCTATATATCTATCTTGTGATTGGGTAGTATTTAAACCATATTTAAGCAATAAATCAAGATAGCAATTGTGCACCTCAACTCTTATCTAGAGGAATGACGAGGAGAAGTTCAGAACCCGTTAAGGGTATTCGGATTCAATATCTTGTTTTTAATTGCTTAATATATGAGTTAATTATCGAAAAATATATTGATAATAAAATAAAAATAAAAATGTTTTGATATCATTTTTATGTGTTTTTCATGCCTATAAGATTTTTGGTGTTTTTGTATAAAAATATGCAAGTAAAAATAATTTTCAAAAGCCCTAAATTTCTATTTTTTAAAAACTGTTTTTAGGGTTGTCCCGGTCGACCGACCGGTCGATCGAGTTGACCTGGAATAGGTCCAATCGACCGGGCGGTCGACCGAAGTAGCCTGTTAAACAAAAAAAATATTTTAGCCCAAACCCGATCGACCGACTGTAACTGAGTTGCTCTCGGTTAGACCCCGGTCGAACGGGCGGGCGACCGTGAGTTGGGTCTGGCTGTGTTTTGCCCGTTTTATAAACCCTAAAATCCTAAATTCTATCATTCCTTTCTTCCTCCACCGTCTCTTTCTCTTCCTCCTTCCTATTTTTCTTCATCCCCCCTTCACTCTAATCCTTCAAATCACCTCAAATCTCAAATCAAACCCTAAAATGGTTGGATCTCTCCTCAACACTCCAGATCTGTTTGATTTCAAGGAGAATTTTTTATTTTTCAAGGTATAATCTCTTATCTTTCAAAATCTTCTTGATTTCATAGTTTTTTCTAAAAAATCTTTCTATATTTCGTGCCAAATCCTTATTTATCATCTTCACTATGTCAAAAAGGGCTAGATCTGAGAAAGGTAAACAACCACAACCATCCTCTAGCCTTTTTATTTCTCAGAATACTTCTCATAGATTTTCAAAAAATTCATAATAAGCATGTTATTTCTGGTAGAACTGTTGTGCTCGCTGATTTTGAGCACCTGAATCTAGCTAGCATTTTGAACACAGGCTCCCTTGAACATCTTGTTACCATTAAGGAACCAGTTTATCCTAAGCTTGTGCACTATTTTTTACTCTAATCTGACTTTTCAAAATATTCACGTCAGATCTAGAGTTCTGGGCAATGACATTAACATTTCTCTAGATCGAATTGCCCATCTGCTACACCTCTCTTGTGAGGGTGCGGATATTTACAATATTAATCTCTATAATTTTGACTATCCTGACAGTGAATCTGCCCTCACTATATCTCTTTATCTCTTCTGTTTCACGATGATGGCAACCCCGCTTTAGTTAGGAATGAGGAGGTGAAGTATTATACACTCACCGCCTAAGTCCTAACCAAAATCATGTTCTATAATCTCCTACCAAAATTAGAAGAATATAGTCATGCATGGAGTTCTGCTCCCCTCTTAATCTATTGCCTTCTGAAAGGCATTATAGTTAATATTCTCAAACTCATCATCGATTTTGTGGCTTCTAAGCACCTCCTGATCCCAAATTGGCACTTGTCATTTGGGATGCTTATTACCCGCCTCCTCAAACAATTAAAATTTGATCTCTCTACTGAACAGTCTATCGAACCGTCAGTTGATATCAAATGCACTCTCCTAAAGAGGATGTGTGTTAGGGAGCGTGTTCCTGCTTCTCAGCCCCTCTTATCATTCCTGCTGTTGTCCCTGGATCCTCTTCAGCCTCTTTTGATCCATACTCAGTTCTCTCTGCTCAGCTTCGGGAGCATGACCTGAAGATGACTGTAAAATTTCAAAGAATAGAGCACAGAGTTGACAATAACCTGCAGTACAGCTGCGCTTCTATTCGCTATCTCCAGACTTGTGTCGACGAGACCTACAGTAGGAACGCTTGGCCTGTTCCACTTCCGAGAGGCTACTCGCAGCCCCTTCCTACATCTGATCCTCCGTTTGATACTTGGGTACCTCCTCCAGCTCCTTCCGAGGCACCTGCTCCTCTTGAAGATCCTGACTTTCAGAAGATTGACCCCTTTTGTTGATGACAAAAGGGGAGAGAGAGATTCAATGGAGTTATCTTGAGTGTTTTTATTTTAGTTTTTATTTATGTACTTTTATTTGTGGACTTGTAGTATTTGGTGGACATGTGTGTGTTTTTACATTACAGTTTTATTTTGTGGTATGTAACTTGTTTTAAGGTTGGCATGAACCTCTGTATGGACAGATTTATTTTATGATATCACTATTATATTTAAGAAGTTTGTATCTCTTTCTTTCTGTTGATATATTTGATACATATCTTCTGTGTGTGGTATGTGGTATGTTTGTATTTTTGTGTATCCTTTGTAAACCAACCATCTACCACTTGTTTTTGAGGTTGGAGGTATTGATTAGTTGGAGAAAACCGTTTGTGCATACACCGTTGTAATTTAACATTCTTGGTATGTATAGATGGGTTGCATAGAGTTTGATTGATATATCTTATTCATATGCTTTTATTGATGCATCTACCTTATATATATCACATTTTGATATATGCATATGTTTAAGGGGAGCTGCGCTTGAATTCTCTTCCCAAATTACTTGTGATACTCCATGTGTTTTGTCATCATCAAAAGGGGGAGATTGTTGGCCCAACGGCCATTAGCCCTAGTTTTGATGATAATAAAGCATATGTAGTTATGTTTTTAACAATTTTGTTTAACAAAGTTTCAGGTTAACTATTTGTTACGATTGGCTTCATCACAAGCCTCACATATTTGGAAGCCAAGAAGATGTAAATCCCAGAGCCTAAGCACATAGAAGAGCCCAAGAATCAAGTATACTAGAGAAACTATATCAAGATTTGTATTTTTACTTTTTATATTTAGATAGGATTTATAGTCGTTTGTTAAAACCAAAATGATATAGGTTGATAGCTTTAAGGATTGACACACACACACACGCATATTTCATACTCCTATGTTTTTTAAAAGGAATTCATAACTATTCTCTTTAACGTTTTCAAAACCGAGTTTCGGAAAATCGAGTTTCAAAAAAATGGGTTTTCGATTTAGAAAAGTATTTTTACAAAATATGGTTCTAATTTTGTTTTGTGTTGATCCATGATCACACACTGGTTCTACAAGTCCCTCGAACTCTATTTTATGTTTAAAGATCAAAAGTTATTTTGTCGGAAAAAGAATGGTTTCAAAAAGATTTCTATACCTTGCCTTTGGCCCATTGTCGGTCGGCCGTAGGCAGAGCAAAATTGCTCTGTCGGTCGACCGAGCTGTCGACCGACATGCACCAAAGTGCATTTGTGCACTTCGGTCGACCGGGGGGTCGACTGACTAAAGAGCTTTGCTCTCGGTTGGGTCCAGTCGACCGACAGAGAGTTTAGCTCTCTGATTGGGAATAACGGTCGACCGCTATCCCCAATAGTCGAAAATCCAACCGTTGGCGGTCGACCGTCCGGTTGACCGACAAAAGAATTTTCATCTGTATTTTTTTCAACGGTTATATTCTATTTTGTCTTTTTCTAGGTCTTTTTCTAACGTCTCTTTTGGGTCTTCAACTCATATTTTCATCCCCTATAAATAGTGGGATTGAAGAAAAATTCAATAACAAGATTTCTAAAGTTTAGATCAAGTTTTTACAAGTTTATATCAAGATTTAGCTTTTTCTTAAAAGATTTCATTTTGAGCCAAAATTTCATATTCTTGATTTTTAGCTTGAGCCGTCTCTCTACATCTCTACAAGCTATTTCCACTACACAATCCCAAAGAGTTTCACCTCCTCATCTTGGTTATAAGATTGTGTTTGTGAGCCATTTGTGATCAAGTGAAGATCACCAATTTTCTTCTATTGAGAAGTTGTAGAGGTTACGGCCTCAAGTGAGCTGATGAGCTCTGTGTTGGTGTTGCGGCGCCGCTGGAGAGGACTTGTGAGTCCATTGAGCTCTAGTGAAAACTTGTAACGGTTGACGATCTAGTGAGATCGGTCATAGTGAAATCCTTCATAGCGTTGAAGGCGGGGAAGTAGAGTAGTGGCTCGAACCTCGAAACATATCATCGTGTTTGTGATTGCTTACTCTTTCTCTTTTCACTCTACTCTCTCTTTACTTACTTACACACTTATATTGTTTACTTATTTGCAAGTATTTCTTAAGTTGTGATTTGTGTTCGCTAGGTTGCTAGCAAGTAAATTTTAATTCTGCATTATTTATCATTTAGTATAGCCATCACCTATTCACCCCCCCCCCCCCCCCTGAGGTGATTTACATAAATGTCTTTGAAAAAATATGAAATAATTTGTATATATTTCAGGAGGCATAAAATCAAAGTAAATAGGCCCAAATCAATATTTTCAGTTTCAAAGCTTTTGGGCATTTTAACCAAACTTGAGAGAAATCATACTTGAATTCAAATCAAAATGTATATGCTCAAGTATGTATATGCATTATAGTGCCAATTAACTTCTTGCCTTAGTTCCTCATGCATCAATAATAATTTTAAACAGATTTAGCAATCTTTAACACATCACTCATAAGTTAAAACAGAAGAAGACTAGAATAAGAGTTGTTAGTCCGTAAGCAGCT
Source organism: Agave tequilana (assembly GCA_038442645.1). NCBI lineage: Eukaryota > Viridiplantae > Streptophyta > Magnoliopsida > Asparagales > Asparagaceae > Agave > Agave tequilana. The sequence continues at coordinate 58,317 of JAVJIF010014838.1, forward strand.
TAATAAGTAGTCATCATCAAGCTAAAAACAAGATAAGGCTAACAAAAAGTAGATACTTAGAAATAGTAAAAGTGGATACTCAAAAAAGATGTGAAAAATATAATGTTCATAAGTTTTCTTTTTTTTCTCTAATCATAGTTGATAGATCTTCTAAAGCCAATCAAATCAAAAATAAAAAAAGATAAATAGAAAGTTGATCTTGTTCCAATCAGAATGGGAGAAAAGTCTCAAGTGTTAGAAGTAAAACCTGAAATTATTTTTCTAAAGTAATGACTTTGAAAGAGCATATATTATTCCACTCTTGCCTAAATTAATATGATTTCCAATAGTGTTAGCTATCAACATCTTGGATAAAAGAAGGTTGATTCTCTCCCAATATTTACATTTTTTTAACATCAAGGGAGAAAGTTTGGTCCTTTTCATGATGAACATTTTTACAAAGTAATTGGTAACTTTGAGAGCAATACTTTATGACTTCATTTTCCATGCTCCATTTGGCCGGCAATCTACTAGGTGTGGTATCATCTAATCCCACTAAATTAATAAGCTAATTTGCAGTCAAGATGCATTAAAATATCATTAATTAAACATATTAGTCATTATGTAGACTTTTAAGTAAATTATTAAAACACCACTGAACTATCAGTTTGACCCCCTGGAAGAATCTTAAATACTGAAACATTTTTCTCTTCTCAGTTGTGAATGATGGTGAGAAGAGAAACATATAAAGAGATTTTTTTTTTAAATCTGGGGATTAGGGATGAAGATAAAGACAATTTTATTTGTTATTTTTTTTTGCTAATTTTTAAAGACAAATTTTATGATCAAAACGGAAAGGGTTTTTTCCATGGGGACAATATGAATTTTCTGACAATTTTTTTCGTTCTACCTTAATATTTTATATATCATTTCGGCACCTACATTTTTAAGCTGGCAAAACTCACCCACAATAAATCCTAGTTTTTTTACAACTTAAAAAACTCACCCACAATAAATCCTAGTTTGTTTTGTAAAAAATGAAGGATCAAAAGACCAAATTGTGCTCAAAGATCAGTAAGAATGGGAAGATGAGAAGGGTGTTGTGTCATCAATTTACAAAGGATTATATGAAACCTAAAACTAAAATATGAATATTTCTGATATCTTTTTCATATCTAGAGCACCTAATGATGGGTGACTTTTTTCCTCTCCCTCAAGTTAAAGAAGTTTATGTATAAGAAATGAAAGCGTGACCTTTGTAGGACAATCTAAGTGGGCAGAGAGAGTGAATGTGAGAAGTAAAAGCTTGAATCTTTTTGGAATCGGTTCATGTGGTGAGTGACACACACACATTAAGTATGTGGACCAAATAAATTGGAGGAGAACTTCACGGTGCACTTATTGTGGGCGCCAATCAAGAACCCAATTGATGTGGACTCCGGCCACAGCTGGCCAACACTAATACAGGTCCCAATCAGAAAAACTTTTACAATTGTTATTGTAACATAGTAGTAAAATTTCTTTGATTCGCTTGCATTACTACGACTATGGCCATTTCAAAACAAAAAAAATAGCTTTTTGGTAGTCTTTTGTTGTGTTTTCTTATTGTTGAGAGGAATAAGAACTTAACAACTCTCAATCACTTTTTAGTTCAATTTACAAATACATCATCCAACTCAAAGCGAAAACCAAGGTCGTAGGGATACAAATACAAGTATCTAATACGATATGATATAAGTACGTGGATACACAAAAACTGAAAAAAAAAAAACACTGCCTACATGAATGCGCCATGGATATGACAAGTAAGTAATATTATTTATATTTATAACAACGATATTTTATAGTTTAATCATATAGCAAGAAATATTGGAGGAATTTTGGTATAAACTAAAAAAGGGAAAATTATAGTTGAAATTTGGGAAGAAATAAACAAATATAGGACGTCATGAAATTCTATGACTTCTCATTGTTGTCACGTCTTTTGTTGTAAGGTTGTGCTCTTGGATTATATTCTTGATATGATCACTACATTATCAATTTGTAGTTCTTAATCTTTCTTTTCTTTCCTTCTTGTTTTGATAAAAAAACAAAAGCCACGCAGAAGAGATGATGTAATACCCGTATTTTAAAATACATGATTTAATAATATATAATAATATTTTAATGTGTATTTGTAATTTGAATTAATCGTTATTATTTGAGATGTAAAGTTATTATAATTAATGTCACGCATTACTAGTATCCTTACTAATTATTTTAATTGTGGTTGCTAATATTACTTAGTGTCTATTATTGTTATTATTATTATTGTTCACAACATGTAATTGTATTGCTATTTCCTTTTCATTTTTCTCCAACCCAATAGCCCATCAGCCCAACCCGTTCCCAAATTCTAATCCTATCCATCAAATCCAATCTTTACCAACCCAATCCTCATAAATCCTAACTAATCTTAAATCTATTCTAATCCAAATCCCATGCATTTTTCTCCCTCTCTCTTCATCTCTGCATACCATTCTCTATTGATCCAATAATCCAACCGAAACCCACCAACTCATGCCCATTACTATCTACACCCTATATATATATATATCATTTCTTCTTTCTAATCGTAATCAAAAACCTAATCCTTAACTATTTCCATCTTCTCCTCCCCTCACTGTCGCCACCACACAACCAACACCACCTCAGCGCTTTCAGCTGTGACTCCCTCCGAGGCCGACGAGCTCCTCCGTGAGCACCCCGCACATCCCCTTGCGGCATCTACACACAGCCACCGCCACACCCCGAGTGCCACCCCGACCATGGCGTTCCCCACCCTTGCACCCATGGCGGTAACCTATCTCAACTCACAGTCGACCAACCACCTTCTGGCTGTCTCCTTGGCCGGCACTCCAGGCCACCCCCCAGCCTCTGGCCTGGAGCCATCCACGGCCACACCACTGCCGTAAGCCTCGGGCAGATCCCCTTCCTCCATCTCCTCTCCTTGGCGCACAACCCCCCATGTGCGCCAACCCCTCCCCCTTCCCTTCCCCTTGTCGAGCTCCTTGCGTCCTGGCCGCCTTCTCCCTGCGGCGCTTCTTCGTTGGAGCCCGCGAGCACCACCACGGCACACCCCTACCTCTCCGTGGCTGCATATCATAAGGTTATGCACCACCAAACCCCCATGGCAGTCCCCTCCCTTTTACCCTGTGTGGCCGAGCACAGACTCCCCTGCATAATGCCAGCCAAGATTTCCTCTCCGTTCATCCTCCTTCGGCAACTAGATCTCAGCCTGCAACTCCCCGATCTTCTTCGCGGGCACCCCAGCATATGTCAACATCCTCCGCAGCCTCCGTCTCCTCCGTCGTGGTCTGCAACCATGGCCGACCGATCCCTCTTCTCTCAAGTTCTCTCTTCCCTCATGAAAAATCTATAGGTTTTTTTAGAGTGTGTGGTGAATTTGTGTGCATGTAATATATATGTGTAGGTTTGTGGTATTTATGTATGTGTTTAATTGTATGCACGTGTGTGTTTGTGTGATGCATGAGAATTAGTGTGCATATAGACGTGTGTGTTAATATATGTATAGGTATGCATGTATGTTGTATGTTATGTATTTTATAAGAGTGTGTGTTTATTTATATTGTGATGGTATAATATATATGTATATGTTTAATTATGTGTATGTATGTTTGTTTATGTGTGCGTGTCGGTTGCGTGTTACAGCAATATGAACCCGTTTAGTGAGATCCGAACCCGTTACAGGAAATTCGGGTTTGTACCCATTTGGACCCGATCCATTGGTGATTCGTAGACCGATGCATGGGATGATCCAGAGATTCGTACCAGTTCGTGCAGTGAAGACCAAACAGCGATTCAGATCCAAAACTGTATCATTTCATGTGAGTGTTTATTTATTGGTTTATTTCAATTTCAGCATTTTATCTTATCATTTCATGTGATTGTACATACTATTCTGAATTATTTATTATGCGGTCACTATTGTTACATCGTGATGCTCTGATATTGTTCTATTGATATATCATATTCTCTGTTATCAACACTATTACTGATTTGTTCCAGTATTCTAGGCAAGTGAGCATTAGTCATGATTTTCCTTATTAGTAATAACCGGATGAGAAATTTTATTGTAAATTCGAGAATTAATTAATAAGATTGTTGTTTCATTGATATATCGGGTCTTTTATGCTGGGCCCTACCAGTAGATTATATTTGAGTGAAGATTAACTTGAGGATGGAGAATGGATTGGATATACTATTCATGTTTAATAATGTGGACACAATATCTTGATATTGGGTAGTACGCATTTTCCTTCATCATTTCTACTATATTGGATTTATTAGATCTATTCATGCTTGGATTGGTCAGTGACTTTTATTGGAATAGTATTTTTCTAGAGATAGGAGAGCAGACCGGACTAGTTGATTAGTAAATTATGCAGATATACAGTAGAGTAGAAATCACATATTACTATAGTATGGGAAAGTAAGTATTTTGGTGATGATAAATTAGATAAACTCTGAATACTAGACATATATGGACTTGATAGTTATTACTAAGATATTCTTGTCCTCTTGTTTCGTGTGTAGATTGTTTACCGTTTCAGATTCAGGACTGGTGGTGGCATACCTTAGACTGTGACTTGACTGGACCGAGGGATTAGCCTAGTTCGTGTTTGTGGATGAGTGATATATTTAATGTAAAGTATTTATGGGGCAATGATTATTTAAATAAAAATTCTTTTGGATATTGAGGACTAATAGAATGTGATACTATTTTACTAAAAGACTTATTCTACTTTAATGCTTGGATCTATGTATGGACTTAGTTATATTTAGAGTTAACTTGAGATGTATATTCTTTATGTTGGATATTGTGATTGACCTTGATAGCAGTGAGAGTGTGTGATGATCTTGATCAATAATCTTACTGTTATTCGATAGTGAGAATATGACTAGATGTAACTGACTATTTATGTGAGACTGATATATTGGTGGCTAGAAGATGGATATACTGATAATATAAATGACTAGAGTAGATCGACAGGAATGAGATAACTGGTTATTGATTTATTGAGGTGATAGTTTACCGTATAAGATACTTTGACATGGAGTGATACTTGATGTTCGCGATGATTGTATTGAGTTCACGATAATTGTATTGAGACTATAAGTTGATGGATCAGTTGCTATTGTATCCTAGTGTAGATGGATGAGATGTTGATCAGTTCTAGATGAGACTGTCTATTGAACATATCTGAAATTATTATTGTACTATTTCATGTTACTAGAAATCACTGGAAAATATTGTTAGACCGTAACACTCTGTACAGTTCTATTGTTAATCGTATACACAGTTACTGATACTGTCTACTGTTCTTATTACTGTTCATCGTGTATACGATTACTGCTTGCTGATATACTGTACCGTTACTGTCACTGTATCATCTTAGTATTCTAAGTAATATGGATATTGATTGTTATGACTGAATCAAATAATAATGTAAAAAGAAAACTTACACTGGGATTGGAGAAATTGATGGAGGAGACAGCGTCTGTATTTGGGTGGACCAGGATACAGGTTGCGCAGCCGACTGAGGGTTTCACTGCAGGATTCCTGGGGGATGACTGGCATCCCATCTGTACTGTTTACTGTTCCACTATTTTCACAGTGAGATTACTGTTACTGTTACTGAGTACCTAGCGGTACAGCCTAGTTTAGCGTTAGAAAACTGAGGTTGTGGTCCCGGATATGTACGGGACCCACCTAAAGCATGGATAATGTCTCTCTCTATCAGTTTCAATAACTTAGGACCTCGATTTGCACGTGTGGTAGGCGTAGTATGGGATATGTCTTTTGCATGTGACAATTGGTGTTCGCTGACATAATTGATAACAAAACTGAATCTTACATTGACATTGCAGACTGAACTTGATATATACATATAATGATAGACATATGATTGTACTCATGACTTGATTGTACATATGGTTCATTACTGATACATATTTGCTATGTTGGACACCCGATGATACACATGACCTGATTATACATATGATCCTGTTAGTGTCTGCCCTTATGCTGTCCATTTATGTTTTGTATGTTATTTCAGTCTTAATTCAGTATATATTTTCATTATCTGCTCACATGTTATATGCACGTGCACCTTTCCTTTTATTCTTACACATTCACTAGGAGTTCTGACTCCCTAAATTTGTATATCCAGATCTGTGACTATGTATTGCTGATCAGGTATTTGAAGAGGATCACAGGCATTTTGAGGAACCTAAAGTTTTTTCTATTTGATTACTGGTACTCTTGCATAACCTTTATCTCTGTTGATTCCTTATTTTTTATATATATCATTTTCAGTTGTCATTTCATTTCTTTATTCATCTGTTATCATGTGCGAACATTTATATGTACTGTTGCAGTGTTATCATATTATCATAGTGATTATATAGCTTGTTCAGGTTACTCTAGATTTAGCGTGTATACGTGGGGTATTCTCCTTGCGTATATACATCCCCGACTCTCGTCGAGTCTCTGTTTTCACGTATTTTGAGAAGCGGGCATGATAGATGAGCACACACTCATTGTATAATAGTGATTTTTCAAAAGATAGATTGTTGTCAAAAACATGAACTTGAGATTTTTCAAAACCCACTGTCACTTTTTTATGGCTGAGTATACCTCAATGACATGACACAATAGAGAAAAACATGAATATGTGAATGGAGATTGTTCGGCTTGTCCTCCTTCATAGGCATTCTTGCCTTTAGGGCGTGTTTGGATTCATGAAAGTGAGAGGGCAATGGGAAGTGAGAAGTGAGAGTGAAAAATGTGAAAGTGTAGTGGAAAATTGAGATTTGTGAAAATAAGTTTTCAGTGTTTGACTGTAATATGAAAGTGTAAGTGAAAAAATATATTGTGTTTTTTAGTATTTGGTTAGTAATATGGAAGTAAAAATCTAAAATCAACCACAAAGTTGACCACAATTAATAAGTTGTTTGGATTCAAGGAAGTGGGCGAAAGTCAGGTAGGAAGTGGTTTTTTTTTTCTTTTTGAAAATGAGAATTTGTGTGCATCTTCTCCGGTATTTGATTGGTAGTTGAGAAGTACAAGTGAAAAAGTATATTGTATTTTTCTATATTTGGCTAGTAAAGTGGAAGTGAAAAAATTGACCATAAAGTTGACCGTAAAATAATATTAAAAAAAATTAATTATAAAAAAATAGACTGTAATTAGAATGCAAGTGAAATTTACATGACCAAAAAATTAACTGTTTTGAGCTACCACTTATTACAAATGAGATTTATATGACCACAAAATTAACTGTAGCACCCTAAAAGTGAGGAAATGATTATGTAAAAGGGAAAAGAGAGAAAAAAAAAGAGGTTTTCTCATTTTCTTTTTCTGGTTTGGATGGACAGCGGAAGTAGGAAATGACACTTCCTCACTTCGTCACTTTCGCCCACCCCTAAATTAAATATTATTTCTGAAGTCATGTTTTTGATCTATAATTGAACAGCAAGTGAGATTTACATGACACTAAAATTTAATGCATTAAGTTATAACTTATTACAAGTGAGATTAGCATGATCACAGAAATAACTGTATCACCCTAGAAGTAGAAAAAATGATAGTGTAAAGGGAGTTATAAAGAGATAAAGAAAAAAATTGAAAATGTGTTTTCCCATTTCTCATTTCCGATTCAAAGCATAAGAGAAGTGGGAAATGAGTTTTCCCACTTCTCATTCTCCTTTCACTTCCATGAATCCAAAGTGTAGCTCATGTATTTCATTTGTGCTTCACTAGTGTTTTGGTTGCCCATCACCATCAAATTTCTTTTCTGGCTCCTCATCTACACTTGTTTTCTTTGCTCTCATACTGAAAATTTTAATCCAGGTTAATTTTCTTGCAAAACTTTATCAAAATACAGGTTACATGACATTTTAAGCTTCCGATCATTCTCTTCTGGAATAAAATTATATGATTTTAGTTTGCTTTATGCACTCAGTTTCATATTAGGCAAATTCCTATATCTTTACAGGTGAAATCTTTTTTTCCTTGTGTGAGTGGTTATAAAGAGATAGTAAAGGGGTTTATCAATTTCCAGTCTCTGTGATTTACAGTGAGCAGAAAGAAACAGTCAGTCGTTTGTTCTTAAAGAGCTGTATTTTAGTACGTTTATGAATATTTGAACTAATTGTTTGAGATATGAAAGACAGAGAATCTGTATCAATTCTTGACTGTTTTCAAAAAATCCATCATCTTGTTACCTTTATAAATTATTTGCACAACAAATACAGGATTTCCTTTTAAAAAAAAAATTGTCTCCCACTTTCGAGATGTCTCTTTTAAGTTTTTTGGATTGTAAAGAAGACTATCAGTTCACAGTTTGTGTGCTTTGAGATGAGCAGGAAGAAAAGTCAGTATCTGCTCTTGAATATTAGAACTAATTGTTTGAGATATATCGAAGACTTGGAATCTGTGGCTCTAGGAGTCCAACCCATATCAATTCTTGACTATTTTGGATCCATCATTTTGTTTACCTCTCTGAATTATCAGTACAATAAAGATGGAATTTCCTAAGAGCCTGTTTGACAGATAGAAAAGAGACTGAAAAAATGACAGCAAGCGTGACCACAATTTTCCATTTCTTTTCCACCGATTTTGCAGGGAAAGAGAAAAAGAGAAAATGCTGATATTTTTGCCGACGTCAGCACTTTTTTCTTAATTTTTAAATTTTTATAAACAAATAAAATTTACTGTTGAGCTTGTTTTATAAAACTTTCTGCAATCCAAACAAACCCTGAGAAGGAAATTGTCTCACACTTTTATGACTCTCTTTTAAATCTGTGAAATGTCTCCTCAAAAGCGACGCGCTTTCAGCTTGCAATCTCAGGCATTTGGAACCACAAACAGCTGCATTAATTTAGATCTTTTTTTCTTCACAAGGGACGAGAGGTTGTTGCTCCATCACTGGACCTTTCATGCAATTTCTTCCTTGAATTCATTAAATCAGACGTGATGGCTTGTCATATAAAGTGTCGGTGTAACTACACATTTTAATTGTCTTGTACAATCTAGATTTTGTCAACAAACAATATTTTTTGTTAGATGATATCATTAATGAAATTGCTAATAGTTCACTGAGCACAAATTCTTGGTCATACTCCAATGTTGTTTCTGAGATATCATGGGAAAATTCATATGGAGATTTGCATGCATTTCAGTTAAATGTCTAAACTTAAACCTTCACCAATTCTTCGGAGAAAATTAAAGAGTAACGTTAATACCGATATTATCATAGATTATACTACTGTTCGACCGACAAGTCCCATTAATATATAATTCACGAGAGTGAGACCCATATGCCAGTATAATAGTATAATATAGTATGAACTTAGTAGTACTACAATATTGAATAATATTGTAACTGCACAATATCAAGATCATAGAGGGAGGATTCCTCCTTTTTAACTCAACACTGATCCAAGACCTAAGAACTGGGCATCTCTTCTTCAACCGGGCAAGATTTTCTCAGGTTCTGCTTCTCGTCAATCTTTTTTCAGACGCAGAAACAAAAACCCCAACAAAGAACAACATATTTTGAATTACGATATCAGCAACTGTTTAAAATGCTTACTTTACATGCTTCTTCAAACTTTGAAGAAACCCTGAAAACAAATTATATTCCTGGAACTTTTCTCGTCCCAGATACAGCAAAAGTGTTTGTCCGTCCATCATTCACCCGTGACTCGTATGGAAACTTTGTCCGTCCGTCCGGTTTCACCATCCTTCTTCTTCCTCTCTCAACTCCCCCTCTTTCTTCATCATTCTTCTTCCTTTCCCCCCTCCTCCTCCTGTCGGTCGGTTTCCCACCAACAATGACGGTATACTAAGTTAATTTCATCAGAACTCGACTATAATCAGTTGCATCATATATTCTGAATAAGTATCATATCGGGACTTACTTTATAAATATTAAAAGATGCAGTTTTATTATTATAACCCTTAATTTTATTCGTCTTCAGGGCCTATTGCTTTCTTTGAAAAAAAAAAAATAGTAAGAGTCAGGGACCTATCAAGAGTGCCATGAATCTCATGACGCAGGTAAGACTGCGCAGAAGGGTGGCACATGTGGATCTAGCAAGAACAAAGCTCTCATCTCTTTAACAAGGCAACAAATAACCAAAACACTTGCTAATTCATGTTTTAGATTTGTATCTTTCTGGCTCGCCAACCACCATCTCTCAACCAGATCTGAAATTGAAAGCTGTAGCATGTAACAATGCTTCAAAATTAGGCCCCACTTGAGGGGCTCCTCTCTGATGTCAACTTCCTTTCTAATTTCTCTCTCTTGAGAGCACCACCTGATTGATCTCTTTCTTTTCTAGGTACCTGGTTGATCTAATTTTCTCTCTTTCTATGGTCTCTCCTCCATTTTCTCAATGAAACTGTTGTAACAAATTGGTGTTATAATATCAATTGTTATTCTCGAGATCAATATTTGTGAAACTTGGCAATATGATGGTGCTTGCAAAAAGAAAACTGTTACAAAATAAACTAATTATATCTAGATAAAAGAGTAGTAAGAAATAACACGAGAATTTAACATGGTTCGGTCCACATTTGGCCTACGTCCACGGGAAGAGAACTTGAGAGAGCTTTATTAATAAACTTAATACAAAGAGATATGATATTTCTCTTAATCCCACAAGAGTATTCACCTTCCTCTTGAATATAGACCTATATTACAAGAGTATACATCCTCTCTATGCACCTTGCTCCTCTCTTTCTTTACTTCCTCTAAGCTTTTTTGCTTGAGATTTTCTTTTTGTTCGAGACAATTACAATGTTGGGTTACAACCTTTATTTATAGGATGATCGGGAGTTTGATAGTTTCCTTCTCCCCTTCTTGTTGGAGGAGAAGGGGTATTTATACAAGTTGAGGATGATATCAAGGTTGCTAGTATCTCGGTTGGTTATAACCATACAATCTTTGTGGTTGTAACTGCCTCCCAACTGTAGATATGGATCTGGTTTGATAAAAATAGTTGTTAATTTTTCAAAGTTCCCCTCTGTCGCGGGACAAGTGTCATGATTTCGAGGGAGGTTGAAAAATGGCCACTACAATGATAAACATTTTATCATTGCCCACATAAGTTCAAAGCTTACTTGGCAGGTGAAGGCATCAAATACCACTAAATATTTCAGGGCGACCAGAACAGAATGGAGTAGAAGAGCAGATGAATCAGACACTTACAGAGCGTGCCAGCAATATGAGGTTACGAACTGACATATTAGAAAAATTTTGAGCAGAGGCGGTGAGTCGTGCATGCTATCTAGTAAATATGTCACCATCTACAGTGTCAAGCCCCGCATCTCAAAATACGCTGAATAGGAGAAGTGACGAGAGTCGGTGACGCTTATACACAAGAAGAATACCTCACGTATACGCGCTAAGTCTTAAGTGTTCCAAACAGGCTACAAAAATTCACTATAATAATACATATAGATGTCCACACATGATAACAAATGAATATAGAAATGGAATGACAACGATATGATATAGAGAGAATTAAGAAACAAGAGAAATAAAGGAGAAGCAAGAATATTGATGATCAACAGATGAAAACTCCATGCTCCTCACGACACATACGTCTCATCAAACACCTGATCAATATAACAAAGCATCCTATATCTGAATGCGTAAATTCAGGAGAGTCAGGAAACTCCAAATGAGTGTATAAGATGAGGGAAATGTTCACATGCATAATACGTATATACAATAATAACATGTCTAAAACTGTAAATAGAAGATAATTGATTCATATCGTGAATAAATCTATAAATAAAAGGCAACTTATACCACTGTAAAACAAACAACTGATGTCAAAGAGATGTGTAACCTAGCATATATCTCTAGTCTGTTGGTGATATTAACATAACTAATATACTACTTAGTTGCGTCCCATACAACAACTATTTTCTCACATATCAAACAATGTGATCGTTGTTGTAACTGCCTGGCAATATAGTGCATACGTTTTGAAAGGCTATCGTGCATTCCCGGTACCATAGTCTAACATCCCTGCGCTGAATTAGGACAAGATGATCTAATAATTGAGACCACGACCCCACACAAAAGACAACTGGTGTGGCGTCATAACCCGAGCATAGCCTTGACAACTGACAACTGACGATTGCATAACTAGGTAGGCAGTACTACTTTTGTTTCTAATGGTGGAACCCACAACTCGATATACCATCACAAGTCCTTCCAAAATACACGACTGCATTATCAGGCAATTACTCCTTTTTCCCGGGTTATGGTGTCTTTTATTAACAATCAATAATATATATAGCGTGTAATAGTAACCGAATATCTCTCACAACTGCTGATGTCAATAATAACTGATATCTGATAACTGACAACTGAATACCTATTAACTGATATCTGATGGAGAATACTGGAGATAAAGAGTTACTAATCGCAAAGGTGTCACTAATATCTGATAATTGATAACTGATGATAAATATCTGATAACTGATATAAAGCTCTGAAAATATATAATCATCGATATCAATGAAATCACTCTCACAATAACTTTTTCTTTATAACTGAAAGACTGAATTAATCAAGAACCAATCATGAAGAGCAGTCTACTGATTATTTTCAAGATTAACTAAGTCAATGGATACTGAAATCACAAATAAAGAGTGAAACATCCTCGAATAATATGTAATATAAAATACTTCGCTTCTGAAGGTTAACACCAACAAACTCATCCATAGTCAAATAATATAATCAGTGAATAAATCCCAAAAATACTCTAACAATCATCAATCTCATCTAAATGCTGATCAAGATCCGATAAAAAAAATATAAATACCAGATCAACTCCAACTCCAACTAAGTCTATATAAGTTCAAATATCAAGAAGATCAGTCTCTTAATAAAGTAAGATCATATATAATCCACTCTCAAAATACAAATGAATCCCATCTTATTTATCACCAAATACAAGTCTTATAAATAATTTACATAAGATATACATTTTTATTCAAGCCAATCAAACTCAAGATCAATCGAATGTCATATTAATATTTATCATAACTACACATGAAATGATAGATCTCTAATGTCTCAATATCAAAATACAGAGTCCATATACATTTTAACATCATGATTACCTCTGACGAATTATCTGTGGTATATGTAAACTCTCATACGGTATAATAATCCACTACATAACTGATATATCCACTATCCAACTAATCCAATCTCCCAATTAAAATAGTCAATCATCAGAACCAGACTCTAAACCATAAACACTGCAATTATTTCTGAATATTAGAAATCAACGAACTGATTGCAGAAAAAATAGAGATATAGTTAAGGGTTAGAAGGATGTTATCTGGATGGATGCGTGTCTCTGTCTTCCACAATATATCCGCGATAGCAAGGGCTAAAGTGGGTCGAACCTCAGGGAGAGGCGCGATGTAAGCTTTTCGGTACTATTGTCTTCTTATTATCTTCTCTGTTTAAAGAACTTGAAAAAGAAGGGATGAATTATATGTGGATAAAGAATTAATCTAAAAGAAAAGTTCACAGCTTACTAATAATCAACCACCATAACATGCTAATGCCCAATAAATAATGACTTCACTTCAAATCCTAAACATGATATTCTACCACAAAATCAAGTAAGATGCATAAGGTAAAAACTAGGTTATGATTTGAAATAACACCAATCAAGTTTTAATGTTACAATATCAAGATTGTCAATCAAGTATAAAGTAAAAAAAATTATTAGAAAGTACTTAGCAAATCTAACCCTATTTGAAATAACACTGATTAAAGTTTAACATTAAAATATCAAGATTTTCATCAAACATAGATTAAGAAAAACAGTTAAAAAGTATTAGCAAATATTTGACTTAGTTGCTTATCCTAATGTATCTTCAAGAGCAAGGATTGGAGTAGGCATGCATACGATCTAATCTGCTTATCTACTAGGTATTGGATGTAATGGTAGTGATGTTTTAGCAAACTATGAGAAAAGATCTAACTACTCATGCTTGAAGACTAAATTAAGAAAGCATATAAAAGAAAGCATGTAAAGAAAGTAAATAAATATCAAGGAAAAGAAAATTGAAAAGAAGAACAAAAGAACCGTGTCTATTAAGCTGTCACCATCAAAATACAATAGCTCTTTCCTTCTTTACAAACTTGAAACTAAACTAAAACCAGAAATTACAATAGAGATTCGAAAATAAAAGATGATTTAAGGAAAACCCTAAGCTTGATTTTTCAGAGAGTCTCTCCTCTATTGCTCTTCAGGGATATTTATAGGGGATTCCAGTAGTAGAGTCCCAGCAGAATACTCTCACCAAACCGTCACGCACGCGGCCACAGAAATGCAACGTTTCCGCAACAAGAAAGGAGGAGCCGCGACCTTTTTGTGGAGTCTGGGCACACGCTTTGGCGCATGGCTTCATCTCGTCCATTCATTTGAAGATCTATTATCAGAATCCTCATTTGAATTCTATTATTAAAAATAACCTTATTTTTAGATAACTTAGGAAATAAGTTATCTATCAATCCAAATTTTAAACTTGAATTTTTCTCCTTTATCTTTGACTTGGGGATCAGCAACTTAATTTAAATTGATTTCTCCTTTATCTCTGATTTAGGATAGGATAATTTCTGAATTAACTTGGGCTTGATAGGCCCTTTTGGCTTTCCTTTAACTTATGGGCTTCCTTTGGGCTCTTTTTTTTTCTCTCTTTTTAATTATGGAGGCCTGCATATTATTAAACAATAAAATGATTAAATAGCAGTACTTTATAAAAAAATAAACATGAAAATGTGAATAAAAATATGCACTTTTGGTGAACAATCACTAACACTGACTGAACAATTTAATTATTCTAACTAATAACAAAAATAGATAAAAATATCACGTAAATTCTTACAGGAAATAGTAAATTAAAACGTATAATTTAATATAAATAAATACAACAAACGCATACCAACAACAATAAATCAATAATAACATAAAAAATACTCACATGAAATGATATAGTTTTGGGCCCGAATCGCCGTCTCGTCTGCGCTGCACGAACTGGTCTAGATCTCAGAATCATATCATGTGTCATCTTTGAATTGTCTGGCGTATTGGCACTATGGGAACACCAATCCGGATCGGGTCTTCTGCAAACACAACTTCGGTCTCTTGTGCAATTGTAACACACAACATACATACACATGTACTCACATGAATACACAAATACACACGCACTGATACACACCCGTTCACGCATACGCACATGCACATAAATATACAATATACATACATAT
Organism: Agave tequilana; assembly: GCA_038442645.1. Classification (NCBI taxonomy): domain Eukaryota; kingdom Viridiplantae; phylum Streptophyta; class Magnoliopsida; order Asparagales; family Asparagaceae; genus Agave; species Agave tequilana. Next base: position 73,676 of record JAVJIF010014838.1, read on the forward strand.
ATACTAATCTAATACACATATACACATACGCTGCACATGCACACACATTTACGCACACACCTTTAAACACGCACATATATTTACACACACAACACAACACACTCACACACACATCACACATGCACATGCAAATACCCACAACCATATGCAAATGCAAATACACACACACAAATATATACACTGAGAAAGAGTGTGTGAGAGAATCACGGCTGAGGTGTGGGGAGTGATGGCCGTCGACGGCGATAGAGGTGCAGATAGTGGGGAGGAGAAGTGGAGATGTCGCTGGCCTACGGAGGTGATGGCGACCATCTCGACTCCAGCGGTGGAGGAATGAGCTCGGAGGAGAGGGAGGATCTATGGGCAGTTAGCCGAGTAGGGGGAGATGCGTAGGTGGGGATCAGGGGAGGAGGAGGTGGTGCTAGGGAAGAGGTGGGCTCGACCCTGCCATGGTGGTGTCGTGGGCGCTGATTATTGGGCGGAGTTGGTCGTGTTGATGCTCGCAAGAGGGGAGGTGCTTGGGGTGTTGCCGTGTGTGTGGGAGGGGGTGGACGGAGGAGAGAATGGAGCTGATGGTGATGGTGGATGCGGCTAGGTGAGATGGATTCAGGTCGGGTGTGAAGGAGGTGGAGGGAGTGATGGCTTGTGACGGAGCTTGCTGGAGGTAAAGAACGACCGTGGTCGGAGTGGCACTCGGGCTGCAGTTGAAGAAGAGGATAGGGGTGCAAACATGGGAAAGATGGGTACGAATCTTGTCTGGTGAACTCACGACGGAGAGGAAGGTCACAGTGGCTATGACCGAGAGGGGAGATGACTATGAGAGTTGCTTGGATTTACCGACGAGGGGAGTGAAGGGAAGATGGAGGAGGAGGTTAGGTTTTGCAGGTGGGGGAAGAGAAGAAGAAAGAGATAGGGTTTTATTAGGATTAAGAGTAGGGTTATATCGGAAAGTGTTAATGAGTATGGGTTATTGGGTTTGGGCTAACGAGTTTAGGAAAATGGGTTTGGGGATTGAGTTGGGATAATGGACCTAACCAGGAAACACAATAACAATCATACTAATGGTAATAATAATTACAATAACAACAACAATAATTATAATAATAGTGCATAACAATAATAATAATCAACAATAATATTATTAATACTAATACTAACAATATATATAATAATAATGATAATAATTACATTGATAATAATAATAACAACAATATTAACTGCAAGATTAGTATGAATAATAATAATACATAATAATAATAACAACAACAACAATAACAACAACAACAATAATATCAATAATAAGAATATTATATAATACTTAGTAACAATACTACTAATAACAATAATAGACAATAATAATAATACTAAAGCATAATAATAACAATAATAATAATTAATAATAATAGAAATGAGAAAAATACTAGTTAGTAATTAAAATAATAATGAGTAATAATGGCAATTATATATATAAAACCAAATTAACATTTAATATCTTAAAATAATTTGTGTATTTGATATGAATATTAATCACAAGAAGAAGAAGTAATAAATTAAGTTAATTAATAATAATAATAAAATAATCTGTAAAGTAAAATAAATACTTAGAAAAATAAAATACAATATTACTAACTAGGGATATTACATACAGCCGTTGATCTTCAGATCCATAGGAGATATGACAAGGAGAGTGTGTGGATTATTCAACCTTACGGACTTTCAGTTGCCAGACGTATGTTTTGGTTGATAGTCAGAAAAAGAACAAACTGGAGTCCAAGTATAAGAAATATACTTCATCGGGTTCACCAAAGTAGTCAAGAGTTTCAGACTATGAGATCCCAAGATATGGAGCACTTTTACCAGCAGAGATATGATCTTTGACGAAGAATCAATGTCACGAAAAAGATCAGATACGGAGAATAAAGTAGAAGGTGGAGCTCCAAACAATTTAGCAGACACCCAAATAAAAGGGGTTGAGTTCTCAGATGTCCCTAAAAGGCCTGATGGGTTAGATGAGGACTCTTTAATTTCAGATTAAGATGATCATAAGGCTACTCAGGAGCAACCTAGACCGTTGAGACGGTCAATCGGAGTTTCAGTGCCACAACAAGATATGACTGGGAAGATGATCGTGTCTCTTTCGCATTAGTAACAAAAATAGGAGATCCTAACAGCTAGAGAGAGGCGATCGAGGCAGGCAGATGACCATGAAAAGTTGATTATACTTATGGAGCAAGAGATGGAGTCTTTGAATAAAAATCAAACATGAGAATTGATTGATCTCTCAAAGGACTCCAAGGCAATAGGTCGCAGATGGGTCTTTCGCAAGAAAAATAATGAGCAGTACAAGACAAGATTGGTTGCCAAGCGATATGCCCAGAAGGAGAGTATTGACTCCAATGAGTTCTTCTCTCCTATAGTCAAGCATACATCTATTCGGATGTGTTGGCGATAGTAGCTCAGTTTGACCTAGAATTGAAGCAGTTAAATGTCAAAACAACATTTTTGCAAGGAGAGCTGGAGGATAGGATATACATGAAACAACCTGAAGGGTAAATTCAGGAAGGCCAAGAAAATAAGGTGTGTCTTCTCAAGAAGTCTCTTTATAAACTTAATCAGTCTCCCAGGCAATGGAACAAATGGTTCGACCCTTTTCCTACTTTCTCTGCATGTTAAAATTTTAATGCCAAACTTTTTTCTAATCCTTTCTCTAAAAAGAAAAAAAATATTTAACATCCTTTTGATTCTATCATGGCTATCTCATGTTTATAACTTTTTCATATTTATTGCAACTTTTCCCTTAAAAGCATTTTTTTCTCTCTCCTATAGATATATTATATTCTACTTGAACATTTAGACACATCTTATTGACATAACTTTTTATTTGAATCTGTAAAAACATCTAGATCCACGTACATGATAAGCAATGTAATCTCAGTAGTGAAAGTGTACCCCGATCAAGAAAGGATTCTCCATGCTAAATTTAATCCGGCGATGGAGGACACTACATTGAACTATACAAGTGGCGTCTTACTATCCGCGCACACACATGACTCATTGAACTCCAACAAAAGAGTGGCTTCAAAAAGAGAGAGACAATATCAGTTACATGATTGGGGGGGGGGGGGGGGGGGGGGGGGTGTTTGGACTCTTTATATAGAGTAGGTTAACCCTACGTCCATCTTTTCCATCTCAACCCCGATCAGGATTAAGCGCTCATAAAAGGTGCTCCTTTAATCTGACTCTGGCTAGGGGTGCTCATAGGTCGGGTCAGGCGGGTTTTGAAGAAAATGAAAA
>JAVJIF010014839.1:0-119686 GCA_038442645.1 Agave tequilana
ACCCATAAGAGGCTCAAACTTTAGGTCCTGATTAGGCTTCACCATAGGAGATGACGCAGAGTTCATTCCAGTTTGACGGATAGTGCACATCAGACGGCACCCTGATACAGACCATAAACGGTCAGCCCTCTAAATTCCACCCTACTGCAAAAGCGCAGTTGTCCGGCGTCCAGGCTATACAATCACAGGACCAGTATCCTCCATAGAATACCTGCAATATGTGTTAAAGCAAAACTGTCAGACCCAGCTGCAAATAAGGTCTAAGCAATTGGTAAAAGAACTGTTGTGAAGTTTAGATGCATCTATTTACTTATCCGTTGAAATTTGATTTTTTAATGAACAACTCACAGATAAGTGCTAACTTTGTTTTAGAGGTTACTGAGATGCAGTTAGTATCTTATACAGTAGAATTTTGATCAGAGAGTAGATGTTGGGCCACGCATGCAAGTAGACATACTGTGACTTGGCACATTTTCTGGTATCAATGTTTCCCAACAATCTAATGTGATATATTCAAAACAGTAGGATTGTCATTCTGGGTTGGGAGAAGGAAGCATTGTTCAAAGGCTCGGCCGAGTCGGAGACGAGTCGGCCGAGTCGTACCCGTCCGGCCCGCTCCGAGACGAGTCCGAGTCACGAGTAGTCGGTCGACTCAACTCAGAGGAGACCGACTCGGCCAAGAATCGGAGTTGACTCGGTCGACTCGGCCGAATCGGTCGTGACTCGCCGAGTCGGCTCGAAACGTATATTCACCCGTGACGAAGGGTAGAAAGAAAAAGAAAACTACTTCTCTCGCTCAGCTCTGAGATCGTCGCCGCTGCCCGATCGTAGCCGCCCGATCGCCGTCGGCCGCTTCTGTTTCTCTCTCCCCTCCCTCTCAACCCGCTCTCTCCCATCTCTTTCCCTCCCCTCCCTCCCTCTGTTTCTCTCCCCCCCCTCTCTCACCCACCTCTTTCTCTCCCTTTCCATCTCCCGTCTCTCTGTTTCTTTCCCCTCCCCCTTCATCTCTCTCCCTGTTATCTCTCCCCCTTCTCCCCCTCCGAGATATAAGAGAAGCAGATGATGATGGTGGTAGTAAAGATGTGAGGGTTTTATCCAGTTCTAATAGTGATAATGGTGAAGTTGGTGATGACAATGATAACAATGATGGTGGCGATGACAATAATGAGAGCAACAGTAATGCTGATGGAGGAACTTATAGTCTTGAAGGCCATATGCAAATGTTGAGTTTGACATCAGGCTAACATTATGGTGTGACATATGTCCATAACTACAGACTACAACTTAAGAGATACATGAGCAATGGTATCGATTTATCTACTTATCGCAGAGATGATATGATGATGATTTTGTGCTCATCGCAATTCAATATGGAATAACTACATTAGCATGTATTTATGAATGTAGTTTTTGCAATTTACTATATTGTGCATGTATTTGATATGCTTCTACCGACAACGCTTGTATTTATGCTTTCGCTTATATTTAGTGTGCTAAGTGATATGTTTTGGACATGTGATACATGAATGTAATGTCTACATTTTTTTTTTAAGATTTTTTCGTATTTTTTCAGAATTTTTTGAGCTTTATATTAGCGTTTGCGTGTATCGCCCGAGACCGATCCGAGTCACCGAGACCGATCCGTCTCAGTGCCCGCCGAGTCAGCGTCCGAGACCGCGACTGTGAACCATGGAAGAAGAGAAGGTTCATCTGAATACCCAGTTTCTTATATGGTTCTCTTGGCACTTTTACTGTGTAATGTCTGAACTTCTCATTAGGATAGCTGCCCCATCACAAATTCTCCTGAGAGATTAACATTATACCGCATGAAGCTACTCCTACAAATCATTCGTGAAAAATATGAGAAAAGGTTTGTAATTCTGTTCTCAGTGAGATGTCTTTCCTCTGTAATTGCACCTCTTCACCCACATCATAAATTTTTCCTGTTCCCTGAGAAACCTGTGCTATGCACCTCCTACGTCTTACCAACTGAACAACCTTTATTCCTTTTCTGCTCCATTTTTCAAATGTATAGTAAAGCTTCCCCCTACAGAGTTTGTTTCGCCCGCAATTCTTTCAATAAAAAAACATTTCCTCTAGCCTTTATGCTGGGTATAATTTACATGCATGTGTAGTATAAAACACCCAAAGAAAAAAAAAAAGAAAAGGATCACCTCTCAAGCTATTTGAAGCCTTACAAAACTCACACTTCTGAGTTTGGTTAAATTTATCCCTTGACAAGCATCTCATCCCGCCAGCCGAAATATGCACATCCACCAACTATAACCCCTAATGTTATACATTAAAAGGACTCACATTTGGTGACGTACTAGGTCAGATATAATGTTGGACGCCCCCATGTGCTGCCTAGGTTTATAGTTAAGAAATGTTTACAGGTCAGGTATATATCTGCTCCCTCCTTTACTCACAAGGAAAGATAAATGTACATATTAGCTATTGTGTTTTTTTTACATAGTTCCACTAACTTGCACTTCTGCAGTTATAAGGGCTCACACTGATATAGAAGAGTTAGATAATTTTTATTCTTGGGTCTCAGAGTCTTTTTGGGTTAAGTAGGTAGGCTCATGAATGGGACCCACCTCATTATTGTTTCTTTTCCTAGGTGTGCATTAGACAAAAATACGCAAGTTGACATGCGTAAGATATATTCAAATGATACACATGTGAATAACGTGACTTATTAGCTTATAGGAGTGCAAGTATGCTAAAACTTTTAGTGAATATTTTATGCAAAATTATAAAGAGAAATGCTAAAACAACCAATGTTCTACAGAGCAAGCCTCCTAATTGGCTAAGGGCTAATAAAAGGGAAAAAAGAAACTGCCATCATCACATGGACCAGCCTCTTACCTACTAATTGGACTTCAGCAACTGCCTTGGTTCTGAGCAAACTACTCACAGCTATAACTTTAACTGTAGATATTATATGCAAAATTAGTGTCTAAAGACACACAGGACAAGTTCAAAAAAAAATTGTGATTTACACTATATTTGCAAATGGGCCATTTTCTTAAATGTTTACTTAAATCTTCATTGCTGTTTTGTAAAATTGTGCCATATGTGTCTATAGGGATGTCTATACAAGGTTCTCAATTTTCTTTGTAAGGAACCCAGCAGTAGAAATGGACGGAACAGTGCTTATGTACTCACGGCACCCGTCCTTTCTTCTTTATAGGCTAGGCATTTTGTTTAGTCGGGCCACCTAATTGATTGTGTGTGATGGCACATAGTAATGTGTGGTTCTTTCGTTTTCTTAAGAGAAATATGGGCCTTTTGTATAATAAATATTTAAAAAAGTGTGGCCACATGAGTCAGCCAGCTACATAAAAGGTGTGTGGCCATGTGAAGCCAGCACACCCCCTCTAGTTATAAATGAAGAAATAACAAAATGTGCTAATTAATAATGCAAATGTGGGAAGAAATCATAGTTTTCTGAGAATCCTTCATTGAAAAATTCTTAGTCCTTTTGCAATTACTTCTTTAGCTTAAGATGTAAACTGGAGGATATCTAACATATCTGTACTTCAGTGCTTGCTAACATAAAGATTTTCTGATTTACCTGAAAACAAAAGAAAACAATACATTGATGACTGATTGCCATGACATTCAGCTAGCAAGGCTAAGTTTGAAACGCGTGAAAAAACTTACACTTATTACTGCATAGTGCAGACAGTTAAAATCAGTTTTAAGTTATAGTTTGACATGTCTAGAAGCTCAAATCCCAAAGAATAATAAGTATAAGTTTAGAGGAAATAAAACTAGCAGTACCATGATGATCCACTAATGTTTTTAAGGACTTACCCCAATCATACAAAGATACAGTACGAAGATGTGAAACACTATCTGCCAGGTCATATAGTTCCACAACACCTCTACTGCAACCAACAGCAAGAATCTTTGATCCGAAGATATAGAAGCACACGTAGCATCATCAGTGTTCAACCATCTTTCTGCTTTAATGGAATCAGTTGCTTTAGGCCCTTTTTACTTATCGAACATAGTGCAACTTGTCCAACAATTTAAAACAATTAGCAACCTCAATAGCAAAGACAATTCAAGCTGGATAATCGCGGAACTCCCAGTGCAATCATGAGGGATTGTGAACGCAATGGAGTAGTCAGCCTTCAGAGGTGCAAACATGGCAACAAAGTTGAAACATGCTTGAGAACTGAAAAGTCAAACAAGATACAGGGGTAAAAATTAAAAAAGAGGGGAGGGACTCATCAATCAAGCCAATATACTATTGAAAAGTGCCCGATGGCTACCACGTGGCATCAAACTCTTAAAAGGAAAACAATGAAAGATGCCTTAATGGGTACCTCTGCATTCCAGGACACCAGCTGGAGATGCCATTTGAAAGCCCAAGGAGCATGTTTTTGTTGTCACGCACAAAATTGCTCCTGGAAGACAAATATCACAGGACACATCAAAGATTAATATTTGACATGTGGATGACTAGGAGGGGGGCGGGGGGACACCATACGTGTTTTAGTTTTTATCCGAAAAGGGTGCCTTCTCAATGATAACAAGAGATATATTAGCAAGACACAAGCCGCTGAGTTGTTTGCCTCCATTATTAGTCACTTTCCAGAAAAGTGAACCTTATATATGTGGACGAATAACGAAGATGTCTGCATCAAAGCTAATTAGTAAGAAAAATCAGAAAACAATGCAAAAGTTAAAGTCATAAAACTGTTCGGTTTTAAAATGGTCATAAATACAATTAATCTCAAAAGTAACAAGGCTTTTCTAGGAAAGGTCGATGAACGTATGGAAATTGGGGTGTCTCAAGTTGAGTGATGCTTTGATAGGTGTGGAAATTGGGCCTGATAGTTGATAATGAATTAGATCTAAGCATCTGGGACCTGGGTTTGCATATAAAATCTAGAATCCGTTAACTCAATTCTGATTTTACTTGGACCTAACTGAGCTAGATACTAGATGGGTTCAATTGAGTCTATATGACTTAAAGGTAAAATCCAGTTATCATGCCCAGATCTTACATACTATTCCAACTTCCAAGACCCAAACTTCACGTGGGATCCGGATCCAAATCCAAACTGTTGCTACACCAAAGGGTTGCCATGTATAATGTTCCTTGGATTCAACAAGTTTCAAAGCACACCGACTTCTATCTTTTTCACCTATCTAAAACCACAAGAATCAGCTAGGAGATTCAATTTTTTGCCAGCTTAAAGGCCTACACAGTCAACTAGGATGCGAATTGAAAGCCAGCCCGGTTAAAGCCGGGCTTGACCTATGTTCTCGGCCCCATTTTTAATTGGCCCAGGTTTGGGCTTAAGGTTTGTGGTCCCTATGGGCCCGAATGAGGTGTGTTTATGAATCCTTAACCTTAACTTTTGAGAGATTTATAAAAGAAGAGATATTTATATTACCGCTCTTGTCTTAAATGTTGGATTATTGCAGTATTAAACATATATTAGAATGAAATTTGTAAGATAGTGAATCTGTTGAGGTCATATTATGGAGAACTATAATTTATCTCTCTACTTTTATAAAAATAAAAGAAAATATAGTTTTGCCAAATAGTAAAAAGGTTTTACCGGTAACATAATTAGTAATTTATTCATAATATATGAATATTGTTTTGTTTTCACTTATTTGTTTGTTCTGCTTTTAACTTGATTAATTTAAAAAAGTATACATTGTGCTAAATTCTTAAAACAACATAAATTTGATTATGGCCTGAGCTTGAAACATTTAGTTTAGAAGCTGACTCGAGCTTAGAAATCTAAGCCCGATATTTAAATGGGCCAAGTTTGGGCTCAAGAAAATAAACATGACCAGACTTGGGTTTATATAAGTCTAGCCCAAGCCAGACCCATTCCCAACCTCACAATCAATTCAAACTGCACACCCCCCTCCCACCCCCATCTCTCTCTCTCTCTAACACACACAAAGGCAACATGTAAGAGATGCCAGTCCTCTCAAATCCCAATGGAAAAATGGCACGCCCGTGACTTCCACTACCCCCCGCCATCATCCGGAAGCACGAGTGTTCACACACCTCAATCTGTTCGAATCCTCAACTTCTTCATATCAAGTGTTGCGTCTCCATCCGCACTCTCCATTATTTTTATTGTTCTCGATAAGTCAATCACCCCTATTTCCATTTCAAACTACTCCCCCCACCCCCACCCGGAAAAAAAAAAGGTTTGATGGGATGCGAGGCCAAACATTACACCAAATACTATAATGCAATATTTCCAGGAATCTGATGCGTGAGAATATGATTCCAGTGGCAATGCCGCATTGTGCATACCAAAAGCAGCCTATTTGATTAGGATTGATCAACTAATAAGAATCTTTGATTGATTAGAATCGACTACTTAATTTTTTTGATAATCAATAGGCATAAAACTATAAGAAATTTCAAGTTCTCAAAAAAAACCTATAGGAAATTTCTTATATACTAGATATTCATGAAAGGATATCTACTTGCTAAGAATTCTTAATTAGTTAGGATTGACTAGTTAATTCCTAGATTGATTAGGAATGAGGTTTTCATGAAGAATTTCTAGGTAGGCTTTGTTATTATTAGTGTTTTGTTATTATTACCGAAGAAAGCTGGGATTGCAAATTTTATTAGATTTGAGAACCAAAGATACGTAAGCCATACTATATAATGCCTTAAGTAATTTTTTATTTATTTATTCATTTTCTTTCTTGAAACATAATTGAGCTCTTTTATTCATGTAAGTATGTAACACCAATACTATTGACTCAAAAAAGAATATCCCTATATTTAATTATTACTATCTTTTTTTGCAAACTTATATAATACAAAATCCCATCAGGTGACTTCTTATCAGATAGATGAATGATATTTTAGTGGGTGAGAAAGAAGTTGAGAGCTGTCCTTGCACTTCTCCGTCTCTCTTGCGCTATTCCTTCTAACAGAACCCTTCTTCCTTCTCTCCCATCAAAAAGGACCATTCTCTCTCTCTAATTGAGACCAGACTCTAATCGAGAGTTCACGGTATCTCAGCCGTGGCACTAGACTATAGCACCAAATTGATCATGAAATAGCTTGCAACCTATTAAAGTTTCATGGTGAAAGGGCTAACACCAACCTGATCAAGGTACCCGTCTCTCAGTAATCAGAACCGAACTCTTCTGAAGAAACAAAAACAGCAATAACGTGATCATGGAACCCAACTGGTTGATCAAAAGAAGCAACCTTCTACCTAATTTTCTGCCCAACTGTTTCCTCTATATTTGGTTGAGGAATTATTACAAACAGAAAATGCTCAGTATTTAGATGAGAAAGAACTGCAAACATTTTGTATCCTTCAAATTTTGTTTAGGTAATCAAATGCTTTTCACAAGTATTGAAACAAAACATGTACAACTTGCTGCAGAAACATGATAACAACATGAAAATTATATCTAAGAAAATTCAAATTTGCTAAAAACTCTTGATTTCCCAAGTGTGTCAAAAGACAACATGAAAACATATGAAAATATGACTGGTAAGGTACACTTCGATTTAAGATCTGATTCAGGTCTATACAAGACGAACAGCACTGTTCATGTGCCCCGCCAGCTTTAGTACCAAGCCTTGCGCAAGCATTGAGTAAAAGTGTCACCGCTCAATTACCTGATACTATTGATGATCTTCCCATTGCACTTTGAAAAGACAAATGTACTTATACTCAGCATCCGCTTTCCATTTGTTTTCTTATTCTCGTTTATTGTCTTTCTTTCGTTCATTTATTTCCTCTTGGATTCATGCTCGGTTTCAAGAATGTGTCAGAAGAACTCTCTATTTCAGGTTGGACTCAAGCGATGCAAGAGGAGATGACAACCTTAGAGCAGAATAGGACTTGAGAGTTGGTTACACTTCCACTGGGGAAAAAATCTGTTAGGTGCAAATGGATCTACACTGTCAAGTTAAACCCAGACGGGTCTTTGACTCGCTTAAAGGCAAGATGGTTGCCAAAGATTACTCACAGGTGTATAGACTACCTTCTCATCACGAAGATGATGTCTGTGCGAATCCTGGTGCCATTAGCAGCAACTTACCACTGACCACCTCATTGGTTGGACATCAAAAATGTCTTTCTTAATGGTATTCTTGATGAGGAGGTTTACATGAGCAACCATCAGGCTTTGTTGCTCAGGGAGTATGTGTAGAAGTTTTGTAGGTTGACGAAGTCTCTACGATCTGAAAGTCTCTGAGAATCTGATTTGGGCGCTTTGCATCACTGATTCAAAGTTTGGTCTCTGTCGAGCAGAGAAAGATCATGTTGTGTTTTGGCGGATACAGCATGAGTAGAGGATCTTGCTAATTGTGTATGTGGATGATATTGTGATCACAATAGATGACATGAAGGGGATTGATAGCCTGAAAAAGTACTTACAGAAGTACTTTCAAACCAAGAATTTTGGATCTCTGATCTTAGGCATTGATGTAACCAAATCCAAGAAGGGAATCCTTCTATCACAAAAGAAGTATGTACTTGACTTGCTTTCGGAGGTTGAGATGCTAAGGTGCAGGAGTATTGATTCTTCGATGGATGTGAAATATGAAACTGCTATCATATCCGAGAGAGCTTCTTGAGGATGGTGAAAGATGGGAGATACAGGAGATTGATGGAGAAACTGAACTACCAGACAGTGACCAGACTGAATATCAGATTCTCAGTAAGCATAGTGAGTCAGTTTTTGTCAGCACCGAGGACTACCACTTGGAGGCATGGTTCACAGTCGCGGTCTCGGCCGCCGACTCGGCGGGCACTGAGACGGATCGGTCTCGGTGACTCGGATCGGTATCGGGCGATACGCGCAAAACGCTACATAGAAAGCTAAAAATTTCTGAAAAAATCACGATAAATCTTAAAAAAAATGTAGACATCCATATTCATGTATCACATGTCCAAAATATATCACATAGCACACTAAACATAAAGCAAAGTATAAATACACGCGTCGTCGGTAGAAGCATATCAAAATACATGCACAATAGTAAATTGAACAAACTACATTCATAAATACATGCTAATGTAGTTATTTCCACGTTGAATTGCGATGAGCACAAAATTATCATCATAATGCCGAATCGACCGATCAATTCCGATTCTCGGCCTAGTCAGTCTCCTCTGAGTTGAGTCGATCGACTCGTGACTCGGACTCGTCTCGGAGTGGGCCGAGACGGATACGACTCGGCCGACTCGTCTCCGACTCGGCCGAGTCTTTGAACCATGCTTGGAGGCGGTAATGAGAATTTTAAGGTATCTGAAAAAGGCTCCAAGGAGGGCTTCTCTATTCAGATTAGGGACACAGGCTTCTCCGATGTAGACTGGGCAAAGGGGCCTTTGATAGGAGGACAACCACAGGATATTGGGTTTTTTCTTGAAGAAAATCTTATGTCATGAAAAAGCAAAAAGCAAGTGGTCTCTCGGTCTAGTACAGAGTCGAAGTATAGGGCAATAGCAAATGTGACATTAGAGCTGATCTGGATCAAAGATTTATTGACAAATATTGTTTTCCCCAAGAGTGTCATGGGACCATATGATGACAACAAAAAGCAATACACGTTGATGAAAATGTTGTGTTTCATGAGAAAACCAAACACATTAAGGTTAATTGTCATATAATTTGTAAGAAGTTTGAGGCAAATATCATTGTGGCGAAACATGTAGCATCAGGACACTAGTTAGCAAATCTTTTTAATAAACCACTTGGTAGAACAATAGTAGATTTTATTTGTAACAAGCTGGGAATATATGATATATATGCCCAGCTTGATGGAGAGCGTTGAAAAAAATACCGTGTATTAGTGTATTGGATTTAGTCCCACATTGCTTGTGAGACAGGGAGTACTATGTATTATTGTTATATATATATATATATATATATATATATATTATATATATATAGATAATATAGATTGAGTATGAGGCTTAGAACTCGGCTATTTCTCTCTCAAACTCTGGTACAACATTCACATATATATACAATTCCTCATTCTCCCCATATTTTATTCCTTTCTTTCTTGATTCTGACCCCTCCATGTTCTTTCTTCTTCCTTTAGCTATTTGGCTAGGTCTCGAATGTGATCCACTGCCTCTAAGGTAGCTCTGTTGATCAGCCAATATAGTCCCACGATGAAGCTGGTGAAGTACTTATTTGAAAAGGTGCCTCGACAAGTGGTGTTAGCCCTTTCACCATGAAAAAATTAATGGGTTTTAGATCGGTTTAGTACATTTCATGATCAGTTTGATGTTGTAGGTTGTAGGCGAGTCTCACGATCAGGCTGAGTTAAACACCATGGCCTTGATCAGATTTGTTTTCAGTGAGAGTAAGAGAGAGATGCAATGGATCTAAGGTTTTTTAATGGGTTTGATGCAAGAGAAGAAACCCATTTTTCTAATGGGTTCTTTTTTATGGAAGAAAGAGTGTTTTGTTAAAAGTGAAAGGAGAAGTTCAAGGAGAACTCAGCCCCTCCTCCCCCAAATAAAATATTGTATACCTATTTAATAAGAGACACAAGATGACTTCTTTTTCTATAAAACTAAAACCATATTACAAAAAGTAGACGGTTTCTCTAAACATTTCATCTTAGATGAGCACAAATCTCAAAGCCTATAATGGCTAGAAAAGTGTCAAGTGTTCCACCAAAAATTAATGAAAGTTTGTAGTCCAACTCTCTCTCTCTCTCTCTTTTATATATATATATATATATATATATATATATATATATATATATATATATATATATATATATATATATATATATATATATATATATGGTAATTGATATGTGACTAATTTAATCTCCACTAATCAAATTATTTTCACTCATTAGGGGAGAAAAAATAATTGATTTCCTTAAACCTCTTGTTCAGCACCAAATATCTCTCGCATGAGCACTTTGCCATACAATGGCAAAGTATTCCTAAGGTGATTCCTTAAGTAAATATCGGGTAATTGCTCAAATACCCCTAACGTTTTTACGTCTTTTTACTATCCCCTGACTTTCTTTCTCTCACTTAACCACCCTCCATGATCACAGGCCACTCCGTTAGAGGGCATTGTGTAATAACTAATATCCTTAAGTGCAATAAAAGGTACTGAGTAGCTTGCTGGGTCTAACTTCATTTTGAGTAGGGGAAAGAGAAAATATGAGGTAAGCGGTAGGGATTCGAGGTTGATATGACTGGATTGCTCGCGGAGAACGTCGGTTAGTGGTGGCGGCCTGTTGCGATCAACGAGGTGGCTGATATCGAGGTGATCTGACAACATGGCGATGAGGCGGTCGGAAACCCATACAACCCCTCATTCCTCATGAACGAGCTCGCATTAACCTGGGATCCACCCTTCCGCCGGCACCAGCACCAGCGCCGACATTGTTCCTATTGGCGAGCATGACCGGTATGCGCCCCTCGAGCTGGTTGTAGGAGACGTCAAAGGAGGAGAGCCGGACAGGGAGGCCGGGCTGGTAGGGGATCTGGCCGAAGAGGCGATTGGAGTGGAGGTCAATGACGTTAAGGTAGGCGCAGAGGGTTGGGGGCACCTATCTCTGATAGATCCCTCCGGCGAGCACCCATCTCTCTCTGACTCTTCCTCGTCGCTTTCCTGAAGTCTCAATTGTTTCTAAGATAGGTAGCATCATTGATTTGTCAAAAAGCATTGGGAATTCATAAATTTACTCTTGATTCTCTTAGTGTAATAATACAATTATGTTTCTCTCTAAATATATATATATATAATCATTGATGTCAATTATGAGTTGTATTTGCCATGAAATACTTAATGCATAAAATGGACTTGATATATTTTCTAAGAGGCGCTGGCTGTTGAGTTCAGTGGAGAGATGGGCAAATACTAAATATTATAGCTTAGACTTTGAAAACCAAACACAAGTGCTTTATCAAATTTTTGCTATATATATTTGAGCAACTTTCTTTCAATTTTATCATGAACTTGATTCTAGGTGAAAGTGTTCAATTAAGGGCCAAGCTAATTGCAAATTGGACTAGATGTGATATTGAAATTAAGTCATCTCCAAAAAAAATTGAATTATTCGATAAAGAAAGAGAAATGAAGAAAGAACATTTAATTTGTCTCGGGCAAGTTCATTCTTGATTTATTCATCTTGAAATATAGCTTCTGTATCAGTGAATTTTGTTATGCACTTGATCTTTTGAAAAAGTGCTCCTGCACACAAGTATTGTACACAAGTATTGTAGTTAGCCCCTGCACACAAGTGCGGTGGGATCTGGCCCATTAAGGGAGGAGAGGTTGTGCGGGCCGCATACATGGAAATCGTAGGGGTGTTGGGCTTCTCCATTTCTCGCATTGTTTTGAGTGAAGAAAAGAGCGAGAGAGAGAGAGAGAAGAAGAAAGAAGAGAAGCAACAGCCGAGTGAGAGAGAATCACATGCTTGATCTCTTCTCTCACATGATTCTTGTGATTAAGATTGAGAATTTGAGAAGAGAAAGAAGGGAAGTCCCGTGGCAACCATAGCGGAGACCGCGACGTTCATAGGCGGCTAAGGATTTGGGACGGCAATGGGTGCTTTGCAGGGTCAGTGAGGGGTTTTGGGATCAAGCGAGAAAGAATAAGGGTATAAATGTCTTTAAAGAAAAGTTAAGATTGGTTCTCTAACAGAGTAGGCTGAGATCATGGCGGAGGGTGGTTAAGTGATGGAAAAATGTCGGGGGGAGGATAATGAAAAAATGTATAATGTTAGGGGGTTTCAAGCAATTACCCCAATAAATATCTAAGGAGTTGGCTTAAAATCTTATGGTTTGGGACATTCAAGTGGATGATCCACACTGCTAATCTTGATCTCCATGCTCAATTGTTGTGTATAGAAAATCATGCATTTTCATATTTTCCAACCATGCATCAAGTGGTTGCAAAATGAATGGTTTATCAAGAATAGAATGAATAGAAAGATATTTATGATGTAATGAAACCACGTGACTTTTTAATACAACTATTTAGGGCATTGATATCACAATGAACAATGTGTACCGTCTATTTGAATAATCCACCATGGAATTTAAGGCTGACTCCTTAGGTAAATACCTAAAGTGTCCATCTTAGGAAAACTTTATCCCACACGCATGCACACAAAAGAATGTATTTCTTTATTTTTTATTATTTTATTTTATTTATTTGAGGGTTCATTTGAATGCATACTCATTTGCTTTTTTAAGGATTTAATTCGTTGGGGATTCATTTTGTAAAGATTTTTATGCTGTCCAGCAGCTATCTAACTCCACTCTCTTCCTTTATTTGGGAGAGACAGAGTTTGATATTTGAAAAATCTTACTGATTAGATATCTAGGAAGATTATGTGGTGGTTTTGGTAAAGAATGAAGCACGCAGTTACTTGTATTGAAATGATTAAGAGTAGGTAACTAGGAGCAATGAGAACAACTTAAGGAGAGCCAAATCCAGTTCTTACAGCGTATTCAAGGATCAGCATTAAGTCTTTATCTTGAAGTTCTCCTCATATAGCATTTCTTGACATAGTGCAATCAGGATCATAAACAATTTACATTTTACTTACAAGGATAGCGATCGTTTTCGTATCAGGGCTCCAAATTGCCTGCAAATTCTCACCCTCTCTCTGATGAATCTGCATCTCTCGCGTACTTGCCCACCCGAACCTTGTGCTGATTTCAATTTTAGCATAAAAAGAGTAAATTTCACAACTTCCATCAAAAATGGGCGAAGAGATAAATGATTAGGGTTAGTGTTATCAGCTCACCTGAAAGGAGCTCCAGAGCTCGAGACGGGTCGGGGCGACGACGAGGAGCAGGCGGTTTGCAGTCTTGATGTAGAGGATCCGATCCGATAATGCGGTGGGGCAGCTGCCGGGCTCTATGGGATGACCTGCGGCCATCCGTAGGCCATGTACATCTTGACAGATCCGTGTTGGCGGGTCGGAGGTGGGGCCGGATCCGAATGGGGTTGGGGGATTTCGGGGGGAGATCTGAGAGAGGACTGTAGTGCCTCCGGAAAAGAGAAGCTTTGGGTGCGATTTTGAAAGGGAATTTTAATTTTACAAAAAACACAGAGGGGGTGAGGGGAAGGGAGGAAAAAAAAATTAGCATACTATTGTTTTGTTGTGGGTGAGAAATCTACTGATGAGGAAAGGAGAAGGAGGGAGGAGTGAAAAATAAATGATGCTCTCTGTAGCGGATGAAGACGGACAGACGAATGAACAAATGGATAAATTTCTATATAAGCACGAAAGAAAACCTCTTTTCAGTCAGTTTTAATATCTGGTGTATCGTCGTCGGTCGGTGGAGACCGACGGTGGCGTCGGTGGTGAAAAGGAGAGAGGAGATCGAATAGGGGAGAGTGAGATCGCGAGAGAGAGAGGAGAGAGGAGAGCTAGAGAGAGGGAGGGGGGGAGAGGGGAAGAGGGGAGGTTGAGCGTGGAGAGGGGAGGGGGAAGAGGGAGGAAGTGGCGAAAAGAGAGAGAGAGAGAGAGAGAGAGAGAGATGGAAAGACGGATGGACAAAATTCATGGAGTCACGGAAGAAAACCTCCCTTCGGCCGGTTTTGATACGAAAAGGGAAGTGAGAATTAGAAGATTGTTGCGAAGGAGGTTTGATCACACTTTCCTTATTTGTCTTTCTTCATCCTTTTCATTTTCTTTTTTTTTTTTTTGCAGTTTTTTTATATAAATCTCTCTCTGAATTTAATTTAAAAAAGACCTCTACAAATTTAATCACAAAAATCGAGCTTTGACAGGTCACATCGTCGCCACATAGCCGTTGAGCAGTTTCACCTCACCTGCATGGCGCCCGCAAAGTGGTAGTTTTTTTTGTCCAGATTTGGCGACTCCAGACGCAAAATTGTTAACAATCGTAGGTTCGATTTTAGTGAATCCGGACGTAAGATTGTTTAGGGTTCTAACGGGCTCGGACCGGCCCACAGCCCACACGGGACCGGCCCCGATTGGCCCGGGCACAGCACTGCTCGAGTCACCCGGGCCTAGTCCAGGCCCGCCCTCAAACTCTAAGTGTGCTCAAGTTTGGGAAAGGAGGCCTATACCCTGCCTGGATGGATGTGTGTCGAACTTTGGCCGGAACCGGACCGAGGCGTACACAGCCCGGAGACAGACCGAGGCGAACCCAGCCGGAGCCGGGCCGAGGCAAACCGGGCTTGGGCCGGGTTCGAATTCACCAATCTATTTTTATAGTTGTAGGGTTGGTTTCCAGGTTTTTTGCATTTTTTTTTGCAAAATACCCCAACGGCTATAATCTTTTTAGCCATAGGGGGTTCGTAATTTTATTCACAGATACCCTTCCAAGTACTCTATTGAGTCCAAATTAAATTTTTTTGGCAAAAAAGATTACATTTTGACACCCTCTTCCCCTCTAAATCTCTATAATTTTTTTACTCTCTACAATTTCTCTCAAGTTCTCAGATATTCAAGCTCCCTCAAGCCCTCTCAAGTTCTTAAGTGCTCAAGCTCATTCAAGTTCTCAAATGCTCAATCTCTCAAATTCTCTTTCATATTTCGACATTTATATTATTATCAATTTAGTCTAAAAATGGACGCACACTCTTCATTAACAAGTTGTAGTAACATTATTCTTTTAGGTATAATTATAATTTAGATTTGACTAGTAAAGAATGGCATGATTTGCATTTGTCTTCACCTGACACTCAAATGCTTCCATTCACACAACTAGAAATACCCTCCACATATTTTATTGCTTCTTCTGATCCACCTTCTAATCCACTTTCTATTTTCATTGCCAGAGTAGCAATTTTCATGGCAGAGGAAAAATCTTAGGTTTGAAAATTTATAAAAAGAAACTATTAATGAAGCTGGGAGGGTTGTATGCAAATTTTGTCCCAATGTTTCTGATGCTTTTCCAAAAAATAGTGGAATCGGTGCACTAACTAGACATATTAGGACAAAACACCCCCGGAACCACCACGACAACACTTCAATTTAGGTGGCACACTAAACGTTTTTAGTTATAATCGTCAAAGAGGTAAAAGTAATTTAGTATCTTATTCAGGCTGAATAATCTTTTAATTTTGTTGAAAATGAAGCATTTATAAATTTTGTCAAAAACTGCTCATAATTCTGACTATGATCTGTTATTATTAAAACGAAAAAGTTCAGTGTTGTTGAAAAAAGAAAAAAACTTTTGCTTGCAATTTTTTTCTATACCACAAAGAGTTTGCATTTATTTATGATTGTTGGGAAGTTCTCAGCTGCTTTCGTTACATAGTTGTTACTACACATTTTATTGATTTTGATTGGTTTTTAACAGAAGAATCATTGGTTTTAAAATTTTTGCTTTTCCTCACAATACCTCTAATTTTAGTCAAACTATTATGAAAGTCTGAGATTTTAGACTTGAATCTAAAATTTTCTATTTCAGTTGATAATGCTTGCAATAATACTGTTGCAATTGAACTTTAAAAGAATTTTTAGACTGGTTTTTGTACACCCCATTCCCGAAATGCGCACCTAGATACGTATTCTATTTTTTTAATCATATATTTATATATATATATATTTTTTTTTATTTTCTCCCTGTATTTGTCTTTGGTTTGTATTTATTTATGTGATTGTTTTGTATTGGATCCGGATTGCTGAACTCAGAGCCAGTCCGAATCTGAACCGGGGATTCGATCCTAGTGTGCTGCTCGATTTGGTCTTTTTTAGTCAGATTTAACCAATTTCTATTTTAAATATCGTTTTCTAATATTTTGAATTTTCATGATTTTTTAAACTTTTTCTTAATTAATCTGTAAAATCTTCAAAACTGGTGTCGATTGGTACCGCCGATCGATTCTTGGATTTTAGTTTTCGAACGGAGTTAAATTTTTGAAATCTGTTTTCACAGTATTTCTCAGGATTGTATTTTCTCTCATAGATCATTTTTGGAGATTTTTTTGAATTATTCGAAAATCTACCGGTTTTGATGTCGACTGGTATCGCCGGTGATTCCAGAATTTTTAATTCAAAAATCAGATTGAATTTCTTGAATTAGATTTCACCGTATATCTTAATATAATATTTTCTATTTTTGAGATTTTTCTGGAACATTTCTAAGCTAGTCAAATTTTAACTGAATATAATATTATTATAAATTATTTTCATTCTTTCTTTCCTTTTTCCTTCTTCTTTTCCTTGGCCCCATACCCTGCAGCTGACCAAACCCATCACCTCTCTCATCGCCTGCCAATCCTTCCCCATCCCATCATTTTTCTCTCTCCTTTTCTTTGAAATAAACAATCTCCCTTCTCTCTCCGTCTCTCTTTCACCCTCACTCTCTCTCACAATCTCATCTCCTCTCTCCCTCCCTTGGCTCCCACCGCCGCTACCACCAGCACCTTTAGTCGTCTCCTCAACCACCCACCCAAGCAGCATCCCCCATCTCCTTCATCACCTTCCATCTCCAACAACAACTACACTACCACTTCAACATCACACCGCCATCTTCTTCCCTCCTCTTCCACCATGGCTGGCTGCCGCCGCCAGGGTCGACCATCACCCCTCCCCTCTCCTCCTCAACCACCACCACTTCGTCCACCATCTTTTTCCTCCACCTCCACTCTTCCATTACCACCACCATACAACTCCGCCAACACCATCTTCTTCCACCACCTCCTCCCACTTCACAACCACCAAACCCACCACCCTTCACCATTTCCACCACCATCTTCTTCCCAACCACCACCACTCCACCATCATCACCACCGCCACCTTCATCACACCACCATCATCAACAACCATATCAACAGCTCCTCCACACAACCCTTCCCTTCCTCCCCTGGCTCAGGCCATCGCGCCACCGCCCTCGGCCGTCGGCGGCACCTCCCACAGCCGCCAGCCACCCCTTCCTCTCTCTCCTCTCTCCTCTCTTCCCTTCTCTTCTTTCTTCTTTCTCCTATTTTCTTTTCTTTTCTCTCCTTTCTTTTCTCTTCCCTATCTTTTTTCTTCTCTCTCTCCAGCCACTCCCTCTCCCTCTTTTTTCTCTTTCTTCCCCTATATATCTCTCTACCTCCCTCTCTCACTGACTCTCTCTCATTCTCTATCTCTTCGCGAGTCACGCGCTAACATCGTCGGCATTTTCCTGGAATCCTTCACCACGCCCGGTCGCCGGTTAGGCGAGTACAGTTTCTCTTGAACAAGTATCTGTTTTCTTTTGGGCGAGTATTTTTCTGATATTTAATTCATGATACATGTTATATTGCTTGTTACATGTTGTGTGAATGCTATCTTGGTGTTTAATACATGATACGTGTTGTGCGAGTATTTTCTATTATTATTACATACCTTGTGAATGCAATTCTGATGCTTGATACATGAATTACGAGTACTCCTTTTTGGTATTTGGGCGAGTACCGTTCTCTGGTTAAGCGAGTGCCATATTCCATGTTGAGCAAGTACTTTTCTAATGTTGTTTCATGCTTTACGATTACTATTTTAATGTTTGTTACATGCTTTGAGAGTACGTTACTAGTGTCCATTACATGTTTTACGAATGCCATGTCACAAGACCTGTCACCCACATATTGTTTGATCACAGTACTTACATGTATGGTTGTACTTCCCCTGACATTTAACATCTGATATACTAATATCATGACACTGGCATGTTAATTATCTGATTGCATCTTGCCTATGTTACACTGATAGTTCATAATCGTACGCCACTATTGTATGCATATTCTACGTATTGTTATGTTCGTGAACTATATTATTTCATATATTTACATTACCATTATACACCTGTATACTGTGACACATGACTGATTATATGACATAATTCATGGTTCGTCTTTACGGGGAATTGACATGATTATTCTACTGCTACACACAGCTGGTACTCCTGAAACCCTGTATTTCTGAACCCCTGTATTCATGAACCCCTGTAACAGGGAAACTCTTGATATTATACTCCTGATACTGTACTCATGTGGATTCCCGTAAATGGCTAATCATGGTTATTAGATTACTTTGAATATACTGTGGATATTATCACTAGACAATATACAATAAATTACTCAACTTACACTGGGGTGGGGGAAACTGATGGATGCCGATATGATGTCATATTTATGATGGTGGTTATATCCTGAAGTGCCGTATGGGGCGTAATATAAGTCCCCGATGAAGTATCGTGTGATGTGTAATATAAATCCTTGGAAGTAGCAGCCTGAAGTTTCTTGTGAGACGTAATGTAGGTCCTCAGAAGCAGTAGCCTGATTTCCTGAGCCGTAGTCTCGGGCAGAGGCGGGACCCACTATAGATATGATCCATCAGTTCTTCATCAGTTTTTAATATAACTCGTCTTATTCATATGTTGATGCATGTATACTGGTAACACATACCTAAACATATGGATCAGACGAATAACATAAGAATTAATAACCAATAATATAATATTGCGAACGTTGATATTTGATTTCTCCTTTGTTCGGATACTGGTAAACCTATATCAGATTCGGGTAAGTTTTGCCCGAGTACAAACTCTAATATAGACTGTCAGTGATGGGTGATACTGGTAGGGAGATGATTGAAATGTCCGGCGGTACTGATAATTATTGTTGCATAACATAATATACTACACCTTCCCTTGTACCTGATATAACTTAATTATCTAACTTAATAATGTCAGGAGCAGATGTTATTTGATCACTCTCACGTTCGAATTATGGTATCCGTATATCAGAATTCGGATGTGCTCTGCTAGAAGTACAGACTCCGGTATGAGCTGCCTGTGGTATGGGACGCTGGAGGGGAATGATTAAAATAACAAGCGATACTGGTTATTATTATCGTTATATAATTAAGTTATCCTGACTGCCACCTGTACATGAATTCCAAACATACTGGTACTTCTGATACCGGATTATACCTGCTCTACTCTGCATACAGAATACTGACAAACATGTTTATAAGCAATTCTGCTTGTATATACTCAATTGTTGGTGAAATGGGGTATATGATACACACACACACATATGTACACATATATGTACATATATATGTACATATATGTCACACACACACACACAATACATATATGTACATGCAGATATGTGTACATGTGTGTATATATATATATGTACATATATGTGTACATGTGTGTGTATATGAGGGTTTCCTTGTTCAGATTATTCCTTTGACGTACTAATCTCATGAATCCGATAATTGAGTTTATACAACTAGACTTCTGCATATAGCATATTATTGGTGCCTTATTACATGCTTATTTCCTAGTCCAGTTATGCTTCTATATTTATCATTTACATTTAATGTTCACTGCCTGCCTGCTTGACTTGAGTAACACGATGCACAATAATTCCTGTCATGCTTGGTGCTTACCTGGGCACGCCACTTGGCCTCATCTTGCGTACTCGCTGGGTATTTTCTGACAACCTTGAACTTGCATGTTCAGATCCCGTAGACTGGGCCGTGGTGGACTTGTTGTAGCTGGTCAGAATGCGTGGGGGAACGTAGTGACCATCTGGAGCCCCTTTTCTTCCATCCCTCTTGATTGGATCGCGAGATTCTCATTTACTGCTCGTTAGTATTTTTCAGTCTTTTTATATTTTAAATCGTGCTTTGCGCTTCTTGGTGATCTAATATTCTTGTAATATTGTATCTTACTCTGTGATAGCAATGTACTTGTACTATTAATGTTGAGATGTATATAACCACTGTGCTTCCATACTCTGATTCTTGTCTGTACTGATGCTTAGTGTACATGTGTGAGGATATTTCCACCTTGCGTATGTACGTCACAGTAACATCTCCGTACCCGCGAGATTGGGGCGTTACAGGATAGTATCAGAGCCTAGGCTCCCACATCTTTAATACAACCATTTGGCAAATTAATGGTAAAAAAAATTGTAAGTAGAACGCATGAGTCGTGGTTATACAATCTAACTACAAGTGCAGAGTTATCTATTTTTCTTGTCCTTCTTTTGATTCCTAAACCCTTCCATCTTTTTACTATTCCAGTTTTCGTGGTCTTTATACCAACTTAAGATATGGATAGACTGGTAGGATAGCGGCAAGATAGATGTGGTTCAGTCTCATTCTGTTCTGGCATTCTTTGATTCCGGTACATCGCATTGTCTTATATTGGATAGTTTTTCAACTTCGTATTCTATTCTTGTATATAAGGATGCATCATGAGGATTAGCATTGAAAGAGGGGATCAGTACAGAAAGTGGGATAGTCAACACTTATTCGATCAGTTAGATTGTGTCAAAAGGAATATCAGTATGAAACGAACTTCCAGATTCAGAGCTTCTACCAGACAGAGTTATAATATTTTTTATTATATTATCCAACAACAGTCACAATCTTTTCCATCAACTTCACAGAACTCAGAGCCATCAACGCCTAGCAGTCTTTATGGATCTGATGAGTCGCGCACTCACTAGCCTCGCCAAGTGAGGGTCGTATTCTAGTCCCGCGCAGGCTCAACTAACGTATGCTTCGCCGCACCTCGGTGCTTAGCATTTACCGCTGTGTTACATGTTGGCTTCGCTGCGTGAGCTCCGGCAAGTGCGAGCCTCACAGAGCGTTAACTCCGCTGCACCCTAGTGCTTAACACCTGATGTTGTGTTACACGATAGCCTCTTCTAGACTTGGCTTCGCTCGTGGCTAGTTCCGTCAGTATTTAGCACTCTAGCCTTCTTTCTCGGATTTCTCCCGCCCTTACTTGTTTTCATGAATTTAATGAACTGAGTTTTCTTGCTGTATCTAAACTATTGTCATAATCCTTATGATCAATCCAAGTATTTTCTACATGTTTAATCTACAATCAAGGTATCATTCAGAAGACAGTATCTGAGACTTGCTATGGTTATTCTATGTTCTTGGTTATACTTTTTCAGAGTTATTAATGCCCATTGTTTAGAATTGGTTATTATCAGTTTTCCTTATTTTTGCTAAGTCTTGTCAGGGTTTTCTTTTAATTTTAATATTTCGGTATACTCTCAAGGTGATGACAAGTATGCAGCACATCTGAAAATCTTATTACGGACTCTTCATCAAGAACAGCTTTATGTCACGCAGAGATTTTATATTATGAATTTCAGCACTATGAATTCTATAGATTTCTATGGATTTGCCTCGTAGTCTGGAAAGAAATTTTATTGATTATCTCATAAAGTCAAGTCACTTTATATTATTCAGAATAGATCAGTCTTCTGAAGTTCTGGCAGGATTCTGTTATTAACGGTTATCAAATCTATATTAATGTGGTACCGTCTGAAGTTATATATGGCGGGAAGTGCAGAAGGAGTCCAAGTCTCGAGATTATTATTCAGTCGGTTATGAGCATTATTCTTAATTATTCATATCTTAATTGGTATAATTCTCGTCTCTGTCCTTTATGTGTTCGTCTTCCCCTTATCGAAATTTTGAGGACAAAATTTTGTAAGGTGAATGGAATGTAATACCTCATTCCCGGAATACGTACTTGATACGTATTCTGATTTTTGATCATATTTTTTAATATATTTTTTATTTTTTATTTTCTTCCTGTATTTGTTTTTGGTTTGTGTTTATTTTTGTGATTGTTTTGTATTGGATCCGAATTCCTGGACTCAGAGTCAGTCGGAGTCTGAACTAGAGACCTGATCCTAGTGTACTACTCAATTTAGTCTTTTTGGTAGTCAGATTTAATCGATTTCTATTTCAAATATCGTTTTCCAATATTTTAGATTTTTCATAATTTTCTTTTCTTAATTATTCTGTAAAATCTTCAAACCGGTGTCGATCGGTACTCTGCCGATCAATTCTCAGTTTTTTATTTTTCAAATGGAGTTAAATTTTTGAAATTTATTTTCACATTGTTTCTCAGGATTGTATTTTCTTTCCTAAAGCATTTTTGGAGATTTTTCTGAATTTATTCGAAATCGACCAATTTTGGTGTCGACCGGTATCGCCAGTTGATTTTAGATTTTTAATTTGAAAATCAGATTGAATTTCTTGAATCAAATTTCACCATGTAACTTAATATAATTTTTCTATTTTGAATTTTTTAGAACAATTAGAGCTAGTCAAATTTTAACTTAATATAATATTATTATAAATTGTTTCCATTCTTTTCTTTCCTTTTTCCTTCTTCTTTTCCTTGGCCCCTTGCCCTGCAGCAGACCACACCCCATCATCTCTCCCATCACCTGCCAATCCCTTCCCCAGTCCCATCATTTTTCTCTCTCCTTTCTTTTAAATTAACAATCTCTCTTTCTCTCTCCCTATCACTCACTCACCGCCCCTCTCTCTCACCAATCTCATCTCCTCTCTCCCTCCCTTGGCTCCAGCGTCAGCCACCACCAGCACCTCTACCGTCGACGCCCCCCTTCGCCCGTCTCCTCCACCCACCGAAGCAGCCTCCCACACTCCTTCATCACCTTCCATCTCCAACAACAACATAACCACTTCAACATCAACACCATCATCTTTTTCCCTCCTCTTCCACTATGGTCGGCCACCACCATAACCACCTAGGGCTGGCCATCGCCCCTCCCCTCTCCTCCTCAACCACCACCACTTTGTCCACCATCTGCTTCTTCCACCTCCACTTCTTTATTACCACTACCATACAACTCCACCATCACCATCTCCTTCCACCACCTCCTCCCACTTCATAACCACCAAGCCCACCACCCTCCTCCACCATTTCCACCACCATCTTCTCTCCCCACCACCACCACACTCCATCATCACCATCATCACCAGCACACCACCTTCATCTCCACCACCTCCATCAACAACCATAACAACAACCCCTCTACACAACCCCTCCCTTCCTCCCCGGGCTCTGGCTAGCGGTGGCACCGCCCACGGTCGATGGCCACCGTGTCTCTCCTTTCTCCTCCCTTCTCTTCTTTCCTTCTTTTCCCTCTTTTCTTTTCTTTTCTCTTCCCTGTCCCTTTTCTTCTCTCTCTCCATCCAGTCTCTCTCCCTCTTTCTTTCTCTCTCTCCCCCATATATCTCTCTACCTTTCTCTAACTTTCTCTCTCACTCTCTCTCTCTGCGAGTTATGTGCTAACGTTGTTGGCATTTCCTCAGAATTCTCCACCATGCCCGGTCGTCGGTTAGGCGAGTACAATGTCTCTTGAGCGAGTATCTGTTTTCTTTTGGGCGAGTACTTTTCTAATATTTAATTTATGATACATGTTTACTGCTTGTTACATGCTGTGTGAATGCTATCTTGGTGTTTACTACATGATACGCGTTGTGCGAGTGTTTTCTATTATTGTTACATGCCTTGTGAATGCAATTCTGATGCTTGATACATGAATCGCGAGTACTACTTTTCGATATTTGGGCGAGTACTCCTTCTCCGTATTTGGGCGAGTAACGTTCTTTGGTTTTGCGAGTGCCATATTTCATGTTGGGTGAGTACTTTTCTAATGTTGTTCCATACTTTACGATTACTATTCTAATGTTTGTTACATGCTTTGTGAGTACGTTAGTAGCGTCCGTTACATGTTTTGCGAATGTCATGTCACATGGCCTGTCACCCACATGTTGTTTGATCACAGTACTTACAGTATGGTTGTACTTTCCCTGACATTTAACATCTGATATACTATATTATGACACTGACATGTTAATTATCTGTTTGGTCTGTCACCCACATGTTGTACTTTCCCATGTCACATGGCCTGTCGCCCACGTGTTGTTTGATCACAGTACTTACATGTATGATTGTACTTTCCCTGACATTTAACATCTGATGTACAAATATTATGACACTGACATGTTAATTATCTGATTGCATCTTGCCCATGTTACACTGATAGTTCACAATCGTACACCCCCGTTGTATGCATATTCTATGTATTGTTATGTTCGTGAACTATATTATTTCATGTACATGCATTACCATTATACACCGGTATATTGTGATCTTGACTGATTATATGACATGATTCATGATTTCGCCTTTACGAGAAATTGACGTGATTATTCTACTGCTACACACAGCTGGTACTCCTGAACCCCTGTATTCCTGAACTCCTGTAATAAGGAGACTCCTGATATTATACTTCTGATACTGCACTCCTATGGATCCTCGTAAACGGCTAATTATGGATATTGGATTACTTTGAATATACTGTGGACATTATCACTGGACAACATATAATAAACTACTCAATTTACACTTGGGTGGGAGAAACTGATGGATGCCGGTATGATGTCATATTTATGATGGTGGTTATATCTTGAAGTGCCGTATGGGGCGTAATATAAGTCCCCGATGAAGTTTCATGTAAGGTGTAATATAAGTCCTCGGAAGTAGTAGACTGAAGTGTCTTGTGAGGCTAATGTAAGTCCTCGGATGCAGTAGCCTGATCTCCTGAGCCGTAGTCTCGGGCAGAGGTGGGACCTACTATAAATGTGATCCATCAGTTCTTCATCAGTTTCCAATATAACTCGTCTTATTCATATGTGGATATATGTGTACCGGTAACACATACTTAAGCATATGGATCAGTTAAATAACATAAGAATTAATAACCAACGATAGTAATATTGGGAACGTGTGATATTTGGTTTCTCTATTATTCGGATACTGGTACACTTATATCAGATCCGGGTGAGTTCCACTCGAGCACAAACTCTAATATGCACTGCCAGTGATGGGTGACACTAGTAGGGGACAATTAAAATGTCAGGCGGTACTGATAATCATTATTACATAACATAATATACTACACCTTTCCTTGTACCTGATATAACTTAATTATTTAACTTAATAATGTCAGGAGCGGATGTTATCTGATCACTCCCACGTTCGAATAATGGTATCTGTATATCAGAATTCGGAAATGTTCTGCTGGAAGTACGGACTCCAGTATGAGCTACCAGTGGTATGAGACGCTGGAGGAGAATGATTAAAATAACAAGCGATACTGATTATTGTTATCGTTATATAATTAAGTAATCCTGATTGCCACCTGTACATGAATTCCAAACATAGCTAGTACTCATGATACTGGATTACACCTGTCCTACTCTACATACAAGAATACTGACAAACATGTTTATAAGCAATTCTGGTTGTATATACTCAGTTCTTGGTGAAATTGAGGTATATGGTATATATATGAGAATTTTCTTATTTGGATTATCTTCTTGACGTACTAATCTCATGAAAACAGCAATTGAGTTTATACAATTTATTAATAAGAATTTCTTTTTTTTATAGAAAAAATGCCCTACTACTGATACAATAGTACATTGTATTATTATTAGACTGTCATTGGGGATTTCACACCCATGAATTACTAGTGCACTACTCCACTTGTCATTGTCGGGCCTTATTGGTAAAATAAGATTGCATCGGTAGTACAATTCGCATCCTCTTTCTTTACGTGCATGACACGTGCCAGAGCATTGCTAGTTAGGAGAAGGATGATTCTAGCGTCAATGATTCGCTCATTGATTAGTCGAGAGATCCACATGTAAAATAAACAAATGAACACGTGTAAAGCGCAGCTCCCACCCTCACCATTTTTCTTTTCTTTTGTTATACAACTACAACAGTCTCCAACATTCTCTCGCATCACTACAGATCTCGAGTGAGCCAGATCGAAGTCGAAATCGAGAGGGAGAGATGGGTTCTGATGAAAACTCTGCTGCTTCATCACAAGCTAACAGCAGCGAGAGAAAGAAGAAGCAGGGGCTGGGCTGGATCGAATGGGGCCGAGGCTGGTGCAAAATCGTTGAGGAGTTCCTGTTCCAGCGTATCATGGCGAGCCACCTCGAGAACCCGATGCCTCTGCCGCCGCTCGACGGCGTCACCTGCATCGTCACCGGAGCCACCAGCGGCATCGGCCTCGAGACTACCAGGTTGGGCCTCGTCGTTGTTGTCGGCTAGGTGATTGTCGTAATTCCTTAAAGGAAAGTTGTTGTTTTTAGTGATGGGCTTTTGATTTTGGATTGAAAACAGGCAGCTTGCGCAGGCGGGGCGCATGTGGTGATGGCAGTGAGGAGGACTAAGTTGGCTCATGAGTTGATCCAGAAGTGGCAGGTGGAGAAGGCGGGAATGGGGATGCCACTCAACGTCGAGGTACAGTGTCTGCTGAATTTTGTTTAATTGAGAAATTCCTTCAGATACTCAATTTGCTGGGTAACTGAATTTTGTTTCAAGGCCTATCTTTTATGAATGAATCCAATGACTTGATGGAATTCCACCTTGTTGGGTCAATTCTTTTGCTGGACATGGACATGATACTTACCTATTGCTAGAGGAAAAAGATTTAAATAAACTAAATAATAAATCTCGTTCAACCTCAAACCTAAAAATGGTCGCCCTTCTCAAAGGTTGAACTGCACACACCCTTGTCAGCTAACCCGAACATTCACAGCAAAATTGATTTTGACATGTATCAATGGCTTTGCATATATTCCTTGTGAGTAGAAATAGTGTTTTTCTTATTTGGGGTGCTGGAGGATAAGATTCACATGGTCACATAAATCAAGTGCAAACAGAGTGGGGATGGACTTTCAATGTAACTAGTGTAAACTAATTAGTAGTTTTGTCTTTTTATAGAATGTTGTCACTTGATATATGGTAATTTGATGTAAGTCAACCAAAGAGAAATTAGCGCATGTTTTCCTATATATTTCACAATATTTTAACAGAAACATATAACATGCCATTTTAAGGTGAATATAGTTTTTCTTTTAATCATTTGGTGACCATACCTGTTATAACCATGAAGACCTGGGCTATGTTGAGGTGTAAATTTGGTGTTTCTTTCTATGGAACAGTCCGTTCCCTGATTAGGAACCATGGTACATAGATTTAGCACAAGGTGGATGTTCTGCACATGGCAAGTGCGTTGTTGGTGGCTGAATATCTCTAGGGCATCTTTCACACTGTGACATGTGGCAATATATCTGTGGGGCTTTTTTTTAATAAACTCATTTTAAAAAATAATTATAAAAAGGCCTCTCTAAAACTTAATTCCCAAAACAGACCTCTGACATGCCACCTCAGTGCCACGTTGGATCTCCTTGCCAGCGTGGCGTTGGCTGGAATTTAAGTGGAGATTTTTTAGGTTCGGGTTTTAGAAACCTGAACAAAAAATTGTTGATTTATTCTGTTTGGGTTTTAGAAAACCGAACCAAAATTTTCAGCCAAACTAGGTTCGGGTTTCTGAAACCCGAACTCAAAATTAACAATAAAATAAGTTCGGGTTATTGAAACTCGAATGTAGTTTTGGGTTATTTTCGATTTTGGTTTCTCAAACCCAACTAGATCGGGTCCATTTCAGCCCGCATCCGTTTTAACTTATATTATTACATTTTATACTTTCACCCTCAGATCATTCTTGGCCCTCTCTCTCGACTCTGTGCCTTAGCTTTCTCTCTCTCTCTCTCTAATCGGGCACCCTCTCTCTGGCCGCCACCCCCCCATTGGCTCTCTCTGGGCATCCCCTCTCTCTGGGCGACCCCCCCAAGCCGGGTCTCTCTCTAGGCACCCCCACCTGGGTCTGTCTCGGGGCGAAATCCCCCCTCTATCTGTTGGACAAAGGCAGGTATAATGTGAAATTTTTTAGTAATGTAGTTACTTTGTTAATTAGTTTTAAGTTATTTTAGTTGCTTGATATTTTTTTTAAAATTATGTTAGTTTGTTATCCAATTTTTTAATTAGTTGTTTTGCCACATTAAATGTTTTGTTAGTTTTCCAATTAATTTTAAACTTGTGATACTTTTATTGCTTGATATAAAATTAGGTGCAATAAATAATGTGGAGGTGCCTATTTTTTGTTGGTTTAATGATAAACTAACAATAGACCAGGAAATAAGCTGATATATGTGGCTGGAACAGTAAAACCAATGTCAGTGCGAAAGAAAACCGCAAGGCTTGAATTGGTAGAGAAAATCCATCACATATCAAAAATTAATCCCAATGATTATTAGATTCAAATAACTTGCAAGTGACCGGTTACACATGGATATTACTAAGCAGTGGTCATTGATGAAGACACGCGTGTTATGCATCAGTTGTACCCGTCAGTGAATATCATTGAGTTAAAAGTTCAAGGAGAATTCTCTCGTATGCTCAATTTGGATAACGAGTCAACGGGATTCATGTCACATGTACCACACATTTCGCATGTGGACATGTTAACATATATTACGTAAGCAATCAGTTTTTCTCATTCAAACAATTAATTATAATCCAATCATTTAGTTGACAAAATTATAATTGTTTTGTAGTATGTCAACTGCTGACATCCAATCACATCCAAACACATTGAATTATTCATGTCCTGATGGCCCATCGGAGGACCCAAATGCAAATTGGTAAATCAAGTTACTAATTCATTAATTTTCAAATTAGAATTTTCACATTCTTAAGTTTTAATGATAATAATATTATTGAAATATAGGTACTCATATGGCATTGAAGATATTGTTCCCTCTCATATTGTTCCCTCTGATGCTGGTCCCTCTAATATTAGATGCTCTAATGTTGTACCGTCTATGATGCCTCCAGTGTTGTTGCACAACGAAAGTGATGATGACGACACAGATGTTGAAACTGCAGTGCAAGAAAATAATATTGATGTTGCAAAAGGAGACGAAAATGATATAGATTGGGTTGACAATGTATATGCTAATAATGAATATGTTGAGATCCAAGATCCTTATTCTGATGAGTTTGAAGGTAAGGACTGGGTTGATATGACTGTTGTGGAGAATATCATTGCTGAACACACTCGATGTGCCCTAGGCATTGCTATAGATGATTTAAAAGTTGATATATTTGAATCAAAAGTAAAATTATTGCAAGCACTTCGTGAATGATCCATTATTCATTCAATTTCATTCAAGCATGTTAAAACGATTAAGAAATGCTACACAGCAGTTTGTGATGCCGATGATGCTGGATCTGGAAATGCGTGCCTGTGGAGAATTCATGCTTCAGTCTCAAAAGATTCAAGTGGTTATTTCAAAATTAAAAGGTTTGTGCGAGAACATACATGCCACATGCTGGTACTTCAATCCAATCATCGTCAGGCCACAACTTCTTTTGTGTGCAATATCATCATACTTATGGTGAAGAGCAATCTTGATTTGACTCCCGCTAATATAATTGTAGAAATTAACGATAAATTTCACATCTCAATAACATACCGCAAGGCCTGGCATGCAAGAACTAAGGCACTATCGAAGATATTTAGAGATTGGGAATTGTCATATGAGAATCTACCATAATACTTTGAGGCAATTAAAAAAAGTAACCCGGCACCATAACTTGTTTGAAAGTTGAACCTTATGCATTGGAATATGGTTCGATTGTGCCCAATATGGTTCGATTTGGCCGCGTATTTTGGGCGTTTAGGCCATCAATTAAGGGCTTCTCTGCTTGTCGCCCACTTCTTAGCATTGACGGTACACATTTATATGGAAAGTACAAAGGTTGTTTACTAATTGCCATCAGAGTAGATATTGATGGTGAATTCTATCCATTGGCCTTTGCTGTGGTAGAAAGTGAATATGAAAACTCTTGGCGGTGGTTTTACAGTGTATTTATAATCTTATACCAAGTATGTGTCTTGAGCGGACAGTGAAGTTGCAATGGCTCTGTAATGAGTTTATGGTGGTCCCAGAGTACTTAGAGGGTATGGAGGTGGAGCAGTTTGTACGGGCGTATATATTGCATATGTTCTGTATGCATTTATTTCCAGATACCACCACATATATAGTATATCTTCAGTGGTTACCTCTCTTAGAGGATTTGAATGTGTGTGGAGCTATGTCATGGGGTAGCGCAATTCTTGCATTTCTCTACACGGTGTTGTATAAAACCAGCACCGTGGAGATAGCACAACTTCATGGTTGTTTGACACTCCTCCAGGTGAAAACTTAACTCAGTTTGCTTTTGGTATTTAGGTGCATGCTTTAATTGGATACTTTAAATTGATTAATAGTTATGTTCACATTCTGTTAACAGTTATGGTCTTATGAGAGATTGTCTATAGATCGACCCACACTCAGACAGATTGTGCAAGTAGATGATCAACAGCCTTTCGAATGCAGGTAATTGGCAATGTATTACTTAATATTTTTTCCATTCTAACAAAATGGTGTGTCACAGATGGAATGTGATCGGACATATGATGTAACATCACAGAGAGACTTGCAATTATATAGAAGTGAGTTGGATGTGATGCTAGAGCCTGCAGTGACATGGGAGCCATATACAGATACAGTTCTACAGAGTTTACCTCCAATATGCACAACATGTGGTCATATAAGGCGTGTTCGTACGCCTATTATTTGTATAGAGAATGTTGAGATGCATGTTTCCGATTGGGTACTTTGATAATTTGGGATGAATCAACATATTCCGATCCAATCCCGAGGTTGATATGTGTGGACCGCAGTAAATATAGGCTGCGTGATTGGAATGTGGAGACAAATGCATATATACTCGAACGGGAAGATTGAGCGAACCAGATTCAAAACCAACGCCACACACACATTTTTGGAGGAATATATGCGTTGGTATTGGGGGGATCACTCGGCGTTGGATTATTCAACGTGCTGAGGCTCCAAACGCTTATACCACAATGCTCCCTATGAGCGACAATTGGTAATATCTTAAACAAATTCATATTATGTCTTTTAATTATGTGATATGTGATATATTCTTCTACTTATGTTTATTTTTCATTTAGATTGATGGATTGGTCGAAATAGATGAAATGACGTATGGGGCATTGGTTGATAAATCTCAGTTTTATTCGACAATGCAGGAGATCAGAAACTACATTAGGAATCTTTTACAACAACCTCGATTTGCACGTCCATCCGAAAGAGCACCCTTATGGTGACCTATACACGACGCCAACGATGGTTATCTCATACGAAACACGAAGATGTGGTGAGCCCTTCCCGACCAGCTCCTACACGACGTACATGACGTCGAAATGATGATGAGGTGGGACCATCTCAGCAGCAGACCCAACCAGATTCTCAGACTTTTCCTCCACCAGGTCGAGGAAGAAGACGTGGGGGTGACCAAGGAAGGCGTGGATTGTTGTATTTATTCTGATATGTAATTTATGAAGAACTTGGGATATGTTATGTTTGTGGAGATATGAAATAACTTGAGATATTTAATATCATTGTATTATATTTGTGATATTAAAGTTATGTGATATTTAATATTACTGTATGATATTTGTGATATTAATATTATTGTATGATACGTGAGATTTTTAAAATATTTCGTTTTAATATTATATTTAATATTATATTGGAGAGTTCCACTAGAACTGGATGCTGTGCACAACATCAGTTCCAGTTCTGGAAATACAGGAGTCTCAGGTTCAGGTTTCAGAAATCCAAACCTGAGCTTTCCAGGCTTCTTGGGATTTTCTAAAATCTGCTCGGCTTCTCTGGTTCGGGTCTACGAATCAGAACCTAATATTCTCGCACACCCTCAAATTTGCTTGGTTTCTCTAGTTCGGGTTTCAGAAACCCGCTCCTAATATTTCCCTCAATATTTGCCCGGCTTCTCTGGTTTGGGTTTCTGAAACCCGAACCCAAGAAAACTAAATATTTTTGTTCGGGTTTCTAAAACCCGAACTTGAAAATCGCCAGTTAAAATCCAAGCAGCGCCACGCTGGCAAGGAAATCCAATGTGGCGCTGAGGTGGCGTGTGAGAGGTCTGTTTTGAGGATTAAGTTTTAGAGAGGCCTTTTTAATAATTATTTATTTAAATGAGTTTTTTTTTAAAAAAGCCCTATATCTGTGATGGTATACTTTTGTGTTTCACTATTATGGCAATTTCATATGTTTGATGCAATCATGGAAATAGTGTTTATTTCTGATCTTTTTTCATTAGAAATTTATGATCAGCTATATAAACATTCATGGAAACTCCTTGCTCTTGTGGTCATTGTTCGAAGGTTTTCGATATACCATCGGTATGCTAGTAACGATTAGAGGAAAATATTAGTCAATCCACTACTGGCCACTATACCACTGGTATACTAGCTAATATTTGTGTTTAACATGTCTTAAACCAGCCGATATACCATTAACATTTTCAATTTGTAAATATTTGAATAACTGTCACGTGGTTGATATTTTTGACCGATATACTGGTTGGTTAATTCAAAATAACGGCCAACAAATTAATGTTTAAGATTCTTTTACGAGTATATAAATAGAACGGGATGTTGCTTAATTCTCTCATCTTAGTGGTTGGCAGACATAGAACTAACCCTTTCATCCATCTACTATTGATAATTTTTCTTTACAACAAAAAACTCTCTGTCCAGATAATCTCTCTGTTGGCTAGCTAGTGACATTTCAAATTATCACTTGCTAGTGGCATCCTCTAGCAATGCATATGAATGCCAATTTAATTTATAAGTTATCTCGATAATCACTGATTCTTATTCCAGTTTTTAATAATTTTTAAAATATTTTCTAATTATAAGATGCTATAATTTAGGGCATTTATAATTATTTCATGTTACTTTCTCCCAAAAATCTTGTGAATATGGGCTTTCATTTACTTTTTCTTATTTTTATAAATAGACATTAATGTTCATTTATATTGCAAATTCTCTTAAATATTCTACATAATTTTCAGATATCTTATCTTTGCTAATTTTCAGATAATTTGAAAATATTGCTTTATTATTAGAATATTAGAAATCATTCTCTATATTGGGATTTGGTATCTCGAATCCACTTGGGCGATTAAAGAGGAATACGACAAGAGGGAACTATAGTTTAGTCCCACATGGATTAAAAGACAAGATGATTAAGTGTTCAAATATGTTTAGGTTCTAAACTCCAATAGGGGTTTCCCTTTTTGGGCATACAAATTCTAAGCATTTTCAACACTACCATCTAATGAGTTGGCTTTTTGTCGTAACAAACTCATATCAGAGCTAAAGGTGGATTTGGCCTTATTTGTTAATGTATGGTGCTATAAGAGTTTGGTGAAAAATTAGTGGTGAGCTCAAAGTGAAGGGTACTATATGGGTGAAGACTCGAGTCAAGTTGAGGTACTAGATTACGAGAATGCTCTAGATGAAGATGAGAAACTAAAGCTAAAGAGGGGAGCGAGTTTAAGGTGAATTCAAGGTACATGAGCCGAATTGAGGTTTAAGGTGGAGCTTGGATTATACGCGGTTCAAAAATGATTCGATTAGGTTCAAGCTAAGGCGGAGATCATTGCGATTGGATTCAAGTCAGGGTGGAGATCATTGGGATTTTGTGTCTCGAATCTACTTGAGCAATTAAAGACAAATATGGCAAGAGAGGGAACAATGGTTTAGTCCCACATGGATTGAAATACAATATGATTAAGTGTTCAAATGCGATTAAGTTCTAGACTCTAGTAGGGGTTTTCTTTTTTGGGTTAAGTTATTAGTATTTAGGTTATTGGGTTATTACCCATATTTACCATATACCCTCATTGTCTTCTATATATATTTTGTTAACTCTCTTTTATTAAATATACAATCTATCTTTAGGGTTCTCTATTTCTCTACATGGCATCAGAGCCATAGGAAATCCTAACCATCTCAAAGTTTCCCTCCCTCTCCTCAATCATTGCCCTTCCTCCTCTTCAAAACTGTTGCCGCTACCCTCCAAGGCTTCCTACAACTGCCGCCGGCCTCTCTATCTTCTCTAGCAGTTGCCACAATACTCCAAGGACCCCTACAACTTGCCGTCACCTCTCCAAGGATCCACAACTTGCCGCCACCTCTCCAAGGCGTCCACCAATTGTCGCAACCTCTCCAAGGCATCTACCAATTGCCGCCAGCCTTCTCACCCTCTTCAAACAGTGCCACATCATCTCAAATTTCAGATTTTTCTTTAGATCTGGTCTTCTTGATGTTCTACAAGATTTCTTTGGTGAGCTCTGCTCTGTCTACTGTTTAAAATCAGATTTTTAGATCTGATTTGGTTCTTTTAAGTCTGTCTATGCTACTCTCTGGTAACTAAGTTACTTGTTTTTCTTCATTGCTGGCTGTTTACTGCTTCTACTGGCTATTTTTCTGGTGATTTCTCTGACTGGCTATTATGTTTGAGATTACAAGTTCATCCTCCACTATGACCCCCTTTTTGATGGTTGAAACTTCTGCCCCCAAGATGATGTTAGGGACTACGGTGAAGTTGAATGACTCCAACTACTTATTATGGGCGCAGACGTTCCGCATATTCATTGACGCTCAGAACAAATTGGCTCACCTCCTATAACCTCCACCTGCTGATATAGTCTCACGTATGTGACTTAGCTTACTGGAGATTATTTTGTGATGACATGACTTCTCGACAGTCTAGAGGAGAAGATTAGTGGAAGTATCATGTTCTTGACTACTGTTAAGGACATGTGAGATACTGATGAGGACATCACGCAGTTCTTTATCTTGTCATGCCTTAGCTTATTCAGGAGATTTAGTATTTTGTTTTAGCTTTATTTGAGTAGGTATTTTAGCTTTATTTGTGTTCCTTTGTAGGCGTTTAGTACCACATCGGTTATTTCCCAGTAGTCCTCTTTTGTAAAGCCTATATAAGGCCCCTTAAACTATTGTATTGGAATTAATGATTGAATGATTAAAACTTTTCCTCAAATTATCTTGTTAAATTCTCGAGTTTATTGGCTCTCGAGTTTGGGGTGAGAAGCCCGTGTAAGGGGTGGAAACCCAAAAATCTTATCCTATCCTCAATTTAAATTTTGGTTACGGTTTGAAGGTGATTGCGATCCAGGTGGTTTTACATCATTTTGGTATCAGAGCACCGGTTTTCAATCCCCTTCAAATATTGTCTTTTCTAAATTATTTTCTTCCAGTCTCCAAGCCCTAGATCTACATCAGCTCCAGATTTAGATCCATATAAAAATTAAATTTTTTTTTTTCACTGTTTCAAAAAAAAATACAGTGAGATTCCGTCGGGAAAAAAACTGTTGAAAATTCCCAAACAATTCCCTTCGAAAATCCCAGCTAATTCCAAATTCCCACTGTTCATCATCGTCTTCAAGTCACCCATCCACCAAATTCCGCCGCCGACAGCCCTCGCCTTCTCGTTCCACCTCGCCGACGACAACAGCGGAGCTCCACCGCTGCCCCTCCATCAGATCCTCCGCCATCAAGTCCACCTCGCCGATGACAACAGCGGAGCCCCACCGCTGCCTCTCCATCAGATCCTCCGCCATCAAGTCCCCCGGTACACCTTCAACAACATCCTCTCGCCCTCTACGGCACCGCTGCGACACCAGACGACGTCGACAGAGTTCCCGTCCTCTCAGCCCTCAGTTGACCTCACCGCTGCCACCTCCGACCTCGGCTCCTTCCTCGTCTTGTCAGCAACCAGATGCAGACAGCGAAGATCACCCGAAGCTTTCCACCACCCGTCGAAACAGCCGCCATCGCCTTCGCCTTCGCCTGTCGCCTCCAACGTCAGATCCGGACACCAACGCCTGTTCTTCTCCGGCGCCTCCGACTGAAGCACGATGCCGGTCACTGTCGCCGTGCATAGGGCCAAGCCCTAAGGGCAGATCGAAGGAGGTGAACGGGCTCGCCGGCGCTCCCCGGTCCTCGTCTTCATCCTCATCTATGCCCAACAGCATCATCGCCTACGATCTCTGACGCCGTCGTCATCATCTTCGTCCTTGCCTCCGCTCGACGAAGCCGTCGTCGCCGACGATCGCCATCGCCGCCCCCTCTTCTTTCCTGCCCTCGCCGGCGGCCATCCACGATTCGCCGCCAATTTGTCCTTGTCGTCGGAGATCCTCGCCGGCGATAGCTCCAGACCGCCGACATCGCATCGCCGCCGCCGCCTTCGTCGCCCGTCCCCTGCCCTAGCTGCGAGAGCGACTGAAGAAGTTGGGTGTCGGGTGAGGGCTTCATCAACGCCCGCTTAATACAACCCATTTGGATTTGGGTGTGAACGACAAGTCTGACTCCAAACCCGATCGGGTTTTAAGAGGGATAGGTAAAACAGGTCGGGTCCCAGTGAAACTAAACCCGTTCACCCGCAACCCGGTGCAAC
Organism: Agave tequilana; assembly: GCA_038442645.1. NCBI lineage: Eukaryota > Viridiplantae > Streptophyta > Magnoliopsida > Asparagales > Asparagaceae > Agave > Agave tequilana. Next base: position 37,058 of record JAVJIF010014839.1, read on the forward strand.
AGTGATTCGCTGACGTCATCATTGACGTCATCACCGAGTTATCCCACTGAGTTAACTCAGTTCAGTGTATTCAACTCAGTCCAGACCGTTCCTGACTCAGTCCAGAATCGCAGCATCACTTCAGACGGCCGTTCAGGCTCGTTTCAAGTCAAAATTGAGCCGTTTTCGAGGCAGTGGATTCGTGACAACCAGTGCTACGCTCCTACAGCAGTCACAATCTGGTTCAAGCTCCGATCGTCTTCCAGATTCAGCTCAGTAGATCAGTACACCACAGTCAGAGCTTGTTTTCTGCCCCGATTCGAGCCCGAGTTGCGCCATTCTCGAGGCATCAGCTTCCACTTCTTATCACTGCTGTCCAAGAATCTTGTGGGCGATCTCAACTCATCAGTGTGAGTATTTCTCTGAGGAATCTTCGAGAATTTTGCGTTTGGGCGTGAACGACTCCACCTCAGGTGATATCACAACTTGACCTATTCGTTAACTGTTAGATTATTTGCAACTACTATATGGATTGCTATAATTTATTGATTGAAATGTTATTTGCTTCGATCTAGTGGTTGCATCTTTTCATCATTTTAGGAATGCATTTTTATTTACATTTTAGGCTTAAACTTTAGAGTCTTTTTTGTTTAGTGCATACATTTAGTTTAATTGACTCTAAGGCTCCCCACTGCATCTGCTTGTTTGCTTGAGGCATCATGACTAATCAGCATTATATGGACTCTCACTTAGACCAGCTACACAATCTCCATCAGGGTCATATGCCCGTTCATGAGTACATTACCATATTTAAGGACTTAACCCATCGTAGTGAAGTGAGAGAGCACCCTTCTGAGACTCTAACTAGGTTTATTTGGGGTTTACGGGCTAAAATAAACGTGCTATGATTACTGGCCCCTATGATTTAGACACTGTTGAAGATGCCTTTGATGTGGCATTAAGATTGGACTTGACTTTCAAAACGCTGGTCAATGCCAAGATCAAATGTTCTAAATGTAAGGGTTATGGACATTATAATTATCAGTGCCCCTCAGAAAGTCAACATGTTAGGCCTGTGCCCACTAATGAAGTTGATAATTCGAAGGCTGTTAAGGATGATCAAGTTTCTTCTAAAACTGTTGATATAATCGAAGACATAGCAGTTGATTCTATCACACAGATTATTGATGAAATTCACATGTCTTCTGATAGTGTCAATGATGACGTGGACGAGACAGTTGAGCCTAATATACCCACTGTGCCTAATCAGCCATTCGAGTCTCCTTGTGTTGAACCTAATTTTATGGTTATTCCTATCAATTCTTCTTTTAGGGAGTCACCTGAATTTCTTGCCAAGGTCCAGCAAATGGTTCCTAACACTTATTTTTCGGGTTGTTTAGAGTTTGTGTCCGAGTCTGTGTACCTCTATCGTTAGATGTGTGTCCTTCTAGGCATATTATATCTCTCGTTCTCCCATCGTTAGGAGCCATGCTTAGAATACCTACTGCTTTGCATCTGCCTGTTGCACATATTGATGATATCACTAGGCTGATAGCAACTTGCAATAACAACTACAAATTTGCTGCAAACCCATATAGTTTTTTGCAGGAATTTACAGTTGATAATAGGGTGACGGTTACGAGTCACTCTGAGGCCACGAGAAGGTTGCACGCTTGGCGTAAAGATTTCGAAATGACTCTTAAGAGGATTGCGTACATTGCTTACGAGTTGGATAGCCCGTGGGATCCTGGTATCAGCTCCGCTTTCAGCCAGGACGATGCACCTCACTCTACTCTCTGTTCCTTGATCGTGCTGCTATCTTCCACCACCGATTTGTCAGGGAGACCAGCTCCTCCTCTGCCACCATGGTCTCGACATGATGTACTCATGCTGCTGCCACGACCACCACCTTGGCCCGATTGAGATGCTTCGTGAGGATAGTCCTCACTCGACAGGGTCGAGTTTCTCCCACCCCGAGGGAATTGATGAGGACATCACGCAGTTCTTTATCTTGTCATGCCTTAGCTTATTCAGGAGATTTAGTATTTTGTTTCAGCTTTATTTGAGTAGGTGTTTTAGCTTTATTTGTGTTTCTTTGTGGGCGTTTAGTACCACATCGGTTATTTCCCAGTAGTCCTCTTTTGTAAAGCCTATAAAGGCCCCTTAAACTATTGTATTGGAATTAATGATTGAATGATTAAAACTTTTCCTCAAATTATCTTGTTAAATTCTTGAGTTTATTGGCTCTCGAGTTTGGGGTGAGAAGCCCGTGTAAGGGTGGAAACCCAAATCTTATCCTATCCTCAATTTAAATTTTGGTTACGGTTTGAAGGTGATTGCGATTCAGGTGGTTTTACATCAGATACACTAAAGGTGATGTATGGCAATAAAAGAATCTCTTGAGGTTGTTTGAGATCTATGAGCGCCTGTTTTAGCTCAAATAGGGAGATAGATCTGTGCCTGAGTTCTATGATGAACTCAAATGTCTGATTGATGAGTTAGAGATGCATCAGCCTGCTGTTACTGACGCGGCGACATGAGGGGATATTATCAAGATCTTGCAGTGTCAAAGTTTCTATCTGGCCTGGGCCTTATGATCCCAGGTCTGGGGTTAGATTCTGGGAGGAGATAGTATTTTCACGTTGACTGCCACCTTCTCGAGAGTTATGCGAGTATTTATTGGAGCTGATGTTTTCTCTTCACCATCCATTAAGCAATCTGTCATGATTTCTGAACGTGGCAGAGGTCGTGGTCATGTCCGCGATTTTGAAGGACGAGGACGTGGATTTGTTGGAGGTGAACGTGGCTCGTATGGAGGCAGACAGAGTGCCTCTGAGAAAGGATACTGGTAATGCATGCACTGTGGACGTAGTAATCACATCTCCGAAAAGTGCTGGGAGAAATTTGGTCGACCTGAGTGGGCACAACTATCTGAGTCTGATTTTTCTTCTCCGCGTAACACTTCTCAGAATTATTCATCCACTTCCTCCACTCTTCCTGAATCTTCCACTGTTGTACTAACACAGGAGAATTATGATCGACTTTGACAGTTAGAGTTTTCTCAGAACAATCTTTTAGCGACTTATGCATCTGCTTCAGGTATGCACACCTATACTGTCTCTCCTCAAAAGCCGTGGATATTATACTCTGGAGCCTCATCCCACAGATAGGTATTACACAAAATTTATTTCCTTAAATATGTCTACTGCCCACCCCTCTGTAAAATTATTGATGGTACCCATTCACCTGTACTAGACAATGGGGTAGTTCAGGCTACTTCATTTTTGACTCTTACTGATGTTCTTTATGTTCCACGATTTCTTGTTAGTCTTTTGTCTATCAGTCAGCTTACTAAACAAAATAACTACAAAATAACATTTTTTTCTTTCTCATTGTGCATTTTAGGACCTGTCGACTGGGGAAAGTATTAGTTCGGGGCATGTACGAGGAGGCATATACTATTTGGATGATTGACTAACCCCTACGGGCTTGGTTGCAGGTTAGTCTAATCTGGTTTTACTGTGACACTGCCGCTTGGGTCATTCTTCGATACAAAAATTCGATCTTAGTTCTTTTAAGTCCTCTATCTCTTCTTTAGGTTGTGAGTTTTGTGAGTTAGGTAAGTATCATCGTGCTACCTTTCAGAGTCGAGTCAATAGTCGTAGTAGTTTTGCTTTTGAGTTGGTCGACTCTGATGTTTGGGGTCCTAGTCGTATACCCTCTATTGAGGGTTTTAGATATTTTTTACTCTTTGTTGATGACTTCTTTCGCATGAATTGGTTGTATCTCCTAAAAGAGAGATCAGAAGTGTCCAGTGTAATTGAGTCTTTCTTTAATGAAATAAAAATTCAGTTTTCCACGTCTATTTGTGTGCTTCGTACTGACAATACCCTGGAGTATGTAAAAAAGAATGTATCAATTTTTTTGTTTCATAAATGGAATTATTCATCAGATCTCTTGTTCTCATACATCCCGACAAAATAGAGTCGCTGAAGGAAAACATAGACATATTGTAGATGTTGCTAGAACTTTAATGACCCATATAAGTATTCTGAAACATTTATGGTCTGATGCTGTATTAAGTGCTTGTTATCTAATTAATAGGTTGCCTTCTTCTGTTCTCAATAAAAGATCTTTATTTTCTTGTCTTTATGCTAACAGAACCCCTTATCCATGACTTCTCGTATTTTTGGATGCACTTATTTTGTTAAGGACTGTCTCCTGGGCTAGATAAGTTATCTCCTAGATCTATAAAGTGTGTCTTCGTTGGGTATTCTAGAACAACAAATAATACCGGTGCTACCTCCATCAGGAAGTATTTGGTATCTGCTGATGTCACATTTTTTAAGTCTGTTTCATATTTCTCTACACAGGTTCCTGTCACCATATATGAGACTATTCCTCTTTCATTGTCCTGCCATTGCCTACACCTGTTTTTTTACTATTTCTTCACCAGTGCCTCTAGCAGAACCTACATATCCACCTGCATCAAAGTTAGTTCGTGATTTCAGATACGCTACACTCATCACCCTAAAGTTCATGTCTTTGAACCAGTTCCGACTAACCCCGCTTCGGTAGACGGTTCTTCTCCACCATCAGCTTCTCGCTCTGATCTTATATTGCTATTTCCCTTCGAAAAGGTAAATAGTCTTGCACTGATCACCCTATTTTAAATTTCATTTCTTATGATCACCTAAACCTCACTTTTTGCCAGCTTGCTCTCGCTTTGTCTTCTGAATCTATACTCAGGTCTTATACAGAGGCTTTATTGGCAACTGCCTGGAAACAAGCTATGAATGAGGGAAGCTCTTGCTTCTAGAGGAATTTGGGGGATGGTTTCAGCACCAACAAATGCGGTGGTTGTTGGTTGTCGCTGGGTCTTTGTTTAAAGTACCGCCCAGGTGGATCTGTGGATAGATGTAAGGCCAGGCTCGTGGCCAAGGGTTATACTCAGACATATGTCATCGATTATTTTGAGACGTTCTCGCCAGTTGCCAGGATGACCTTTATCAGGATTTTGTTCTTTATTGTCATGAACATTGTTCCAGTTGGATGTCAAGAACGCCTTCTTATATGGGGATCTTTAGGAGGAAGTATATATGAAGCAACATTCAGGTTAGGTTGCTCAGGGGGAGACTAAAATCTGTTGTCTAAGGAAGGCTATATATGGACTCAAGAAGAGTCCAAGGGCGTGATTTGATAAGTTCAGTCTTACCATTTCTGGTATTGGCTTCACCGATGTCATTCAGATCACTCTGTCTTCGTTTGGTATTCTAGAACTGGCGTTATAGTTTTGGCTGTTTATGTTGATGGCATGTTACTGACTAGTAGTGACTCAGCTGGATTAGTGGAGACTAAGATGTATTTCAAGCGTCATTTTGTGACCAAGGACATGAGATGTCCAAAATACTTTTTGGGAATTGAAGTTGCACATCAAAACACAATGCATTTCTTTCTCAGCGAAAGTATTCTGGACCTTCTAGAGGAAACAGGATTTTTTGAGATGCAAGCCTGCTAATACACTAATGGAAACCAATGTGGATTTATGGTTTGATGACAGTCATACACTTAATGATCCAGAAAGATATAGGAGATTGATTAGGAAGTTGATCTATCTTACGGTGACTAGGTCAGATATAATTTTTGCTGTAGGAGTTCTGAGTAGATTCATGCATCAGCCCAGAGACCTATTGGTTAGCTGCGATGAGGGTTCTAAATTACATCAAGAGTTGTCCAGAAAAGGGTTAGTGTATAGGAAATATAAATATGTATGCATTTTTAGATACTCTGATTCAGGGTATGCTAGTGATCGAGGGGATAGGAAGTCTGCTACTAGCTATTGCACTTTTGTTGAAGGAAATCTGGTGACTTGGAGGAGAAAGAAATAAAATATTGTGTCTCGCTCAAGTACTGAAGCTGAGTATAGAGTTATGGCTCATGCGGCATGCGAAATGGTGTGGTTAAAAAATTTACTGATGGAGCTTGATTTCAGACAGCCTGATCTCATGCCTATACATTGTGATAATCAGTCTGCCATCTATATTGCGCAGAATCCAGTGTTTCATGAAAGGATAAAACACATTGAGATTGACTGTCACTTTGTCAGAGATGCTTGGACCAAGAAGATGGTTATGTTTCATTTCACACCATCTTCTAAGCAGTTAGCTGATTTACTTACCAAATCTGTCTCATCTCAGGTGTTTTCTAATCTTTGTAACAAGCTGGGTATGATACTCCAGCTTGAGGGGGAGTGTTAAGTTAAACTATTAGTATTTGGGTTATTCGGTTATTACTCATATTTACTCATATATCTTCCTTATCTTCTATATATATCTTGTAACTCTCTTTTATCAAATATACAATCTATTTTTAGGGTTCTCTATTTCTCTACAGATTATATGGATTCTAAGCATGTTTAACATTACTATCTAATTAGTGGGTCATTTGTCGTAACACTCTAGTCTCTTGTGCGTCATTTTCTTTTACTTCTTCCATTCATAATAGTTATTTTTTCTAAATACCAATTATAGTCCGATATGCTGACTTATATCGGTTAAAATATCAGCCACATGTCTGGTATCAAAATATTTACTAATTGAAAACTTTAATGATATACTAAGCCGATTTGAGACATTTTAAACATAAATACTGGCTGTATATTGGTAGCGATGGAGGGTATTGGATTGACTCATATTTTCCTCTAAACCGGTACTATACCAGCGGTATACCAAAAACCTTCAAACAATGGTTCTGTTATGTGATTGCTATATAAATTCAGCTGCATGTCGATGTCATTTTTTATATAGGAATAGAAGTCACACTATGTATACTTGCTATTAGACTATTTTCCTTGGGGTTGATAAATCTTTGAAATCACTGCATCTGGTCACCTCTACTGATTATGTGCCTTCTATGAATTTCTCATTTCAAAGGACTAGGTGAGTATTCTTCACATATGTGATTGAATATAACTGTAAAGTAGTTCTAATATGGTTTCATTATTTTATGATGTGGTCAGCATGGGAAAGTCATTCACTACCTATTTGTTGATTTCTGACATATATTAGCATCTGATGAAGGGTGCCTAGTGATATGTACCTTCCAGACATAGTCAACTTACATTGTGAGTACAAGATGAATGATTTCTTCAAATTATCACTCTTTTCAAGGTGATGGAGCTTGATCTGCTCTCCCTGGACTCTGTTGTTCGATTTGCCGAAGCTTGGAATGCTCGATTAGCACCATTGCATGCTCTCATCAATAATGCTGGCATTTTTGCTATAGGAGGTCTGTAAAATGGTGGTATCCTTATTTCCTATACAACTTGCAACATCTTTCAGATCTGATTTCGAGGTGTGAATTTTGGTCACCTGATCTTGTTATTATATATGGTGCTTTTGACTTTAAATAAGCATATATCTATTCTACTCAATAAAAGAAACACTTCAGAGTTGGAAAAGCTTGAAGGAAAATTAAAGTTTCCTTGTCATTCAGTACAGATACTCAGGAGTAAGATAAAATGGAAAGGTTCCTTAAGTAAATGTAACGAAGAAAGATATTTGTCCTTTGCCGCCCCCCCCCCCCCCCCCCCCCCCCCCCCCCCCCCCCCCCCCCCAACCCCCCAAAACATGCCCTCTTCTGTTTCTCCAAAACCCTCCTTTGACTCTCCTTGCAAAGGAAATTATTTTTTCCAGTAAAATCCCCTTAAAGCACATTTGCCATATAATCCATCAAACATTATACATAAAAACTTGAACAACCTCCCTAGCTTCCAACTTTTTAAATCTCTACTGATGGAACCACAACTCTTTTGATTAGAATGCTAAATTGTTAGTGACTCATATTCATGTCATGTCCAAACAAATCTAGCCATACGTTTACAAATGTTTAACTAAACTTTAAATCTAGCCCTATATTTAATCCCTATCTCAAAAAAGAATTTTGAATTAAAAAACAACAACAACTTTATTAGGGATTCTTATCTCAGAAAATAATTTTGAAATAAAAGAAACAACATATATTAGAGAGAGAAAACATGATACTTATTCCAAAAAAGAAGATGAAAAGTTTCTTCTTTTTCCATTCAAGATTAGGGTTACTAGAATAAGAGCAAAAAGACTACAAAGAAAGGTATAGAGAAAAATCCTTTATAAATTTCATTTTACACCAATTCTACTTTTGTTTTACGTGCATAGCACTGTTGGATATCTAGTAAGAATATTTAAACAAACCATGAATTTCCTTTAGGTTTATCAATACAAATGTAATAGGCATAATTTCCCCCCATTAAATTCATTCATGAAATGGATGTTGTGCTAAATTTCTTCAGATTAATTTGAAGGAATAATAGTGTCTTTCAACTTATCCGTCAACATTGAAAAGTAACTAAATTTGTTTTTTAAACCCAATAAGTAAATTTATATAATATCATTCACTAAACCTTGTAAATTAGAGATATTATTCCTGTACTTTGTGGCATTAGCTTATTTGATGTACACTGGAGAATAAGTCAGCAGCAGATACTGCAAGAGGATTTGTGCAAGAGACTTTATTCATTTGCACATAGCTTTGGGATAGTTTCTACTCATTCTTATCCAGTAGCAGACAAATATCTTTTACTTCTACTCCGTGGCAGGTAAACCTTCACCCACCAAGGCGAGGAGGTTTAATGAAAATATCTATCAAAAGTTTGTGACTGGCTTACAACCTATTTCTGATCTTCCAGTTAGTTGAGCTGGGATCCAGACTGTTCTTGGTAGGTGCATCATGTAGAATAAGAATCACATTCATTTTTTTTTAATTTTTATTTTTGGTGAAAGAAATTCCATTACAGAACTAGAAGTCTAGAACAAAACAAACAAACAAACAACATGTAACAAAATATATTAACCATTTGTTCATTAATTTATAAAATTTGATGAAAACAGATGCATAGAACCAATAACTTCAGACCTAGGTAATGAATTTAATTTACAGATATACATAGACCTAGAAGTTAGAAGCTAACTAGCACAAGGACCAATATATTTATAAGCAACTCTCAAATATTTTACTTCCCTCTAACATAAAAAACTCCACATAATGTTAGTTTGTTCATTGACATTTCGACTACCATCTTTCATCACTATATCCTTAAAATTATCAAGTTCTCTTCTTCTAAGTTCTACCAGCTATTCTTGGTCTCTTACTTACTCTACTTCTAGATCTTTTCTTTCCCTCATTAATGCAAATGGTTAATACCATCAATCAATGTCGTGTAGAGAAGCTCTCTTCACTTTGCAATCTTTGCATGGTAACCTATTTATCCTTCTAGTGAGAAAAATCTATTCGACTGTTGTTTGATCCAATCTTAAAAGATATTAAATGTTCACCTTTCATTTTAAAACATGTTGTGCTACCATAAGATTATAAGACATTGTGAAATTCAAAATTATATCTTCCACATCATTCTTTACTCTATAGCCATATCCTCCTTGCATCCTTTGATATTCACTATTGTCTTTACCAATATACCCAATTAGGTCCCTTCCAATAAATAATTTTTCTCCTCTTAGGATTTCTTGATTAGTCCATCCATACGCTTCCAATTTCCTTTTAATATTCTCAAGCAATCCTAATTGTGGTGCATAAGCACTAACAATATTAAAATACTAAACACTTATCCTAATACAAGTTTTACCAGTATAATTCTATCTATAACCATTTTTTTACTTTACCATCTCTTTTAATATGCTATGTACAAGTTGTGGTCAGTTTCTGGCCTGCAACAGGATCAAGACACATGTCCCATCTTTTCAGGAACTAACAAAACAGATAACATGGTACGTCAAGCAGAGCTTCTCCATAAGAACATCACCCACTCATTCTTCTGAGGAATCCACTACCCCGAGGATGCTTCTCCTGTCGAGAGCGTCGCCACTCCGAGATCAATCCTTCCCGTTCTGAGCAAGACGACCACATCAACCGACCTCATTGATATCCACCTACATTCATGGAGTCTTTTACGCCATCAGGTCATCTCACATTTCAAACTTTATAACAACTCGTACTTCAGCGCAGACTGTTACAGAAGGTAGCAGAAATCATTCTCACAATTAATGGCATAATCCAGGCCATTATGAAAGAATCGCAACGTGCAAATCATGCAGTTATTGAAATTTGCTTGACTCTCACTGCCAATGAAGACTCCCGGGTACATATACACTGGGAAATTGACGAAGAAATAGGGAACTTCCCAGGAAGGCTGATTCCACCAACACTTCTCCACAAGGATCAACCACCAGAAAAAGAAGAGATCAAACTCTGAAGATCCAGAGAATCATCCTCCTCAAACCACTGTACCATTGTAATATGAGACTACCCTAGAGTTTCAGCTCTACAAAATTCACTGTACCCTCTTGAAATAGTGAATTCTTTCCTTTCTCCCCATGGTTTCCCCAAATTGAGTTTCCACATGAAATTTTGTGTATTTGTATTGCTTTATTATTCTCTCACAAATCCTATTTCAATTTGAGTGTAGATAAATTTTCTTAGGATTTACCTCTACATCTTTAGTGCTTTCGTTGAGAGCTGAGTCCCATCGCTTAATTTCTCCCCTACCAAACCCACCCTCAAAAAGCCTCTCCACCAAGTCATAGCCCTGAAAAAACAGCCGATCACCAGTGAAGTGACCACCTCCAAGGGCCAATCTATGGTCACCTCTAGAGACATCATTCCCTCAGGCAGTCTCGGCCCGTCATAGAAGATATTGTCTCTGCACCTTCACAGGGGGACCAGAGAAATCCACCCCGTCGTCCGTTTACGGAGCCCAACTCCAAATTTTCGCCGACATGAAGGATGAACTGGCCAAGCAACAAGCTCTATTCGACCACGAACGGGAGCGAGCAGAACAGGATCGAGAACACGCAGTCCGTGAATGGGAGGAGATGAAACACCTAAATGGCCAGCTCCTCGCCCAGATCGCGGTCCTCCAGAACACCCGATACCGCCCCTGTCGCCAGAGAGACTCAGTGCTACGGAGGTTACAAGTGACGAACAATCTCAAAGTCGAAGACGTCGCAGAGCAGTCTTTCCTACTCCATTGGAACAACCCGACGATGAACAAAGTTCTCCTCATCCCCTCACTAAGGATCAACCAGATCAGTCTCGGAGGAGAACCGATGCATTCATCCATGTCCATGATCTCAACAATCTCGTACAAGAGCAAGTTGAAAAAGCAAGTATGCCACATCACCACAGATTTAAGGCCATCGCCATTGATGCATTCAATTCTCCCTTCTCCGTGACCATACTGGAATACGAATTTCCCAAAAAGTTCGTGATTCCAACCTTTGGTTGCTACTTCGGTCAGAGTGACCTAGCTCAGCACCTCCGCCAGTTTCAGGACAAAATGGTGATCCATTCCAGAAATGATTCCATCTTGTACCAGATCTTTCCCTCCAACTTGAAGGGGTAGCCTCCGATTGGTTTCACTTCCTTCTGTCACGCTCAATCAACGGCTTCGGAGACCTTACTAAGATGTTTCTCTATCAATACTCTTCTTATCAGGAGTTCAAGCAGGACACCTATCACCTCTTCTCCTTAAGGGCGTGTTTGGTTGCAAGGAAGTGGACGAAAGTAAAGAAATGGGGAAGTATAATTGCTCACTTCCCTATCTATCCAAACACCGGAAAAGGAAAATAAGAAACCCCTTTTCCTTTTCTCTTTTCTCTTTTACACAACCATTTTCCCACTTTCAGAGTGCTACAGTTAATTTTGTGGTCATGTAAATCTCATTTGTAATAACTTGTAGCACAAAACATTAATTTTTTGATCATGCAAATCTTACTTGCATTCTAATTATAGCCTATTTTTATTTTTCTTAAATAATTTTATTTTAATATTATTTTGCAGTCAACTTTGTGGTCAACTTTTCCACTTCCATTTTCACATTATCGTCCAAATACCGGAAAAGACATAACATTTTCCAAACGACACTTCCCAATAACATCCAAACACCAGAGAACTTACTAACCAATTCCCAAGTTCCAAAGGGAATTATTGCCACTTTCTCACTTCCTTACTTCCACCCTTAACCAAACAGGCCCTAAGATGAGGCCCTCTGACAGTCTCAAGACGTACATTGGCTATTTTTAGAGTCAGTTGGCCAAAATACACATTGCAGCAAAGACGCTTTCGCCTTCGCATTCATCAGTGGACTACAGATTACTCATCCACTGTACAAGCATCTGGTGAAATACAACGTCATCCATTGGAGCAAGATCATATACCGAGCCCAATCATACATCCAATTGGAGGAAAAGCTCTGCCAATCCATCTTTCAATCGTGGCGACGACGAAATAAAACCAAAGCCGTAGCACGGAGGTCCTTCCGTTGACCTCTAGGGTCATGGCAAGGCGCTTTCAAGAACAACCATTCCCGCACCCTCAACATAACCAACCCAGAGCCTACCAAGTATCCAACAATTTCACCCCGCTGAAGCTCCCAATCCAGGACGTCTTCGAGGCCATTAAGGGTCACCCTGGGCTAGGCGTCCGGTGACAAAAATGCACAACCCCGTTCGTCTCGAAGCGAGACTATTCTTCATTCTACGACAACAAGGATACCAAATTTCTCAATGCTGGTCCCTCTGTAAGTACCTTGAAGATCTCGTCCAACAGGGTTATCTCTGAGAGTACATCCTCGCACCCGGATCCTCCTTTGAGACAGAAAGACAACATGATACCTCGCCTCTGAATTAACCTCAACACATGGTCACTCAATACAGAACGATTGACTGACACAAATCCAGAGCTAAAAGCACGGAAGTTACTCAAACGGATAAGGGCCCCCTTTATTTCATGTACTTTTATGTATTTTAAATCATTCAATAAAAATGCATTCTTAATGGTTTCCCGACATCCTTCTAAGGGTCCACGAAACCTGCTTATCTATCCCAGCTCGGCCAGCCTACAAGTTTTCTTCTCTTGACGGAACGTCAGAGGAGGGATTCTCCACTTGAGAACAATAATGTAGGACCCCTTCACCGAGATCTCTGTTTGAGTGTATTTCGAGGAAGGGAGCCCTACTTGAGAACAGTTACACAAGCATTTGCCTCCGGGCGACTCTTTAGGCTCATCCCTGATTGGACAGCTGCCCTACAAAAGGCCCATCCCCAATCAGGCAATTGCCTTGACTCATCCCCAATCGGGCAACTACAATCCGGAAGGTTCATCCCCAATTAAGCTACTGTCAGTTTGTCCGTGTTTCAAGGAGGGAAGCCCGTACTCGAGAATCACTGTACAAACATCTGTCTATGAGTTCCAAAGGCTCATCCTTATTGGGCAACTGTCCTCGGAAGGCTCATCCTCAATTGAGCATTCTCAATTGAGCAACTGACTGCCCAGCTCCACAGCTGAGAGCTCTCCTCACTCAAAATTTTATGTTATGCGTTCCGAGAAGAGAAACCCCCACTCGAGAATAATGGTCCCATATCGGCTTCCGGGCTCCCATCACTCTGCGACTGAAATCCTCACTTCAGTCGGAGACCAGTACCTCTCGGCTCAGATCACTTCGCGACTGAAGTTCTTACTCACTCAGAGACCATCGCCTCTCAGCCCAGCTCACTCCGCGGTTGAAGTCCTCACTTCACTTGGAGGGCAAATGTCTGTACGTTCAAAGACGAAGACGCTCTCCGGAGATGGTATGCAGACATGTTATATTCTTGTCATTCAAAAATCAGGCCTTCGAAGGGGCATAGTCATTTCACAAGTCAAAGCAAGCAAGTGATGGGGAGATTCTGTCTCCTCGTTTTAAATTAACCGCAAGCGCACGGTCGTTCGATGTAGCACTTGAGGGTCGGTCCACAGGGACAGGTGATTCTTTTGGTTTCAACACTTCTAGACGAATTGATCAAAGGTTTTGTGGGAGTTTTGTTCTGAACTATATGTTAATTTAGAAAAGTCAAGCACTTAGGATCGAATCCCCTAAATTAGCATCAAGCGGTCAATTTCAGTCTCCATACCAATTTGTATACACACCAAATCTTTATGTCTAAGAGGCACATTAATTCTGAACACTAGATTTAAGCACAAACTATTATCCAGTTACATGGTCCATCAAAGGTAAATTAACTAAATTAAATAAATAGCATAAATGCAACAGACCCTAAGCATGGACCATTAACCCCGATACATAGCCTGTCAAATAACTAGTGACTCTAGAAATAATCTCCTAAAAGTTATAGGTCAATTGGTGTGTGCAACAATCCTGAATAGGAGACCAACTGATGATCACAAGAATTTAAGCTAGGTTCATCTCCCTAGGTGTACACGGACAAATTAGCTAATCATGATTAAATTAATGATAACGTAGAGCACTAAACAAAATATCACTAAAATTCTCATATATCAACTGCCATCAACTACTAACTAAATTAACTACAATAAATAAATAATCTAACAATACTTAACTAACTAGAATAGTTAAACTAACAAATTTAGTTTAAAAAAATTAATTACCAAAAGAAAGAAAACAAAACAAAACAACCTGGCTCTACAAATCCACATGTTGTGGACCCCTTCTCATTGCATTGATTCCCCCTTGATGTGCTGCTACAGGAGCAATAAATGGAGAGGGAATGCATGGAACCCCCACCAAGACCATTTTTCCCATGCTGCGATTGAACATGAACGAGAGAGTGCATGGGCCTCTGAGTGCGCCCCGTTGGATCGGCCCTCAAGCACACCAGCAGCCTTCTTTCTTCAAGTGCTACAGGAGCAACGAGAATCCATGGGCACAAGAGTCAAATAGTGAAGGCTTCAGATCAATCAGAAGGCAACCATCAAAATAAAATATTAAACAAATCAAATGGGCAAGATCCCTCTCTGCACAAGTTGACTGAAAAGATAAAATCAATTAGATTAAAGAAAATTCAATCAAAAAAAATAAAAATATAAAAATAATAAAATATAAAACAAAATCCAGTCGCAATGAGTAGTGGAGGCAAGGAAAAAAATACAAAACCTAAAAAAACCTAGCTGACGGCCTCCCCCCAGCAGCCCTGTTTTTTTTTACCTTATATAATAAGGATATTTTACAAAACAGCCCCTCAACAATCACATATTACAAATTAATTCAGTTTTGACTCAGGCTGATTTTATAAATGGCCAATACGGGCATTCAAATAGAGGAATCAGCGAAAACTATCAACATGAAAGTTGTAAATCTTCGAATTCTCTTTCCGTAGACACCTGGATGACCATTTTTGAGATCCTGTAGCTAAAGTTATGGCCAAAATACCGCAACATGCTCGAAAAGCATCCTCCAATCTTTTACAAATTGCGGCATTTAATTGCTGAAAGTATCCGGATTCCTCTTCTCTTTTCTTTATCTGTTCCCTGCAAATTTCAATCAAATATACCCGAGTAGCATTATTTATATACAAATAATAGATAATTAGGAGTATAAAAATGGTATAAAATCATGCTGATCAGCAAGGTCTAAACAAATACTTTCATTTCAAAAGTTACTACTTTCATTATAAAAATTTTCGATTACATTCATTCAAATTCATACTCAGTTACATCTAACGAGAGTGATATGATGTCTATCACATATTTGTGTTTGTTTTTTTTAAAAAAGAATATAGATAATCCAATTCTAATCGGACTCGCTAACCAAGCTCCTGATGTTGAAGCAAACAAAGATCCGCTAGTCTGGAGAAGCTTCGCGAAGGCGCGATCTTATTGTTCACGCTTCCTTCCATAGATCCTGGGAAATACCCCTGCACCTCTCCCTAATTGCCAGCCAGCAAAGCAACGACATTCAATAGGAATGCAGACGGCCAGAACAAGGTATCAGAACCATCATCAATCACACCCACGCTCCCGCCTCATTCATGCTATAAGAAAGAGAGGTGTCAAGCCCTAACTCCAGGCCGCCCGATCTGATCAAAGACCAGACATACATACTAGGCAGAAGTAAGAGCCTACTTGTCCTTTCTGACAGTCGGGTCTTGTCACGAAAATCGAAGTGACATGACAAAGTCATCACGAAAACCGATGTGACGCGTCCGCCATCTCCACCACTCCATCTTCTTTCTCTTCTTCCTCCATTGGACGAAAAAGAAAGACATCACAATATTCCAGAACAAAGAGTTTAGGGGGAAAGAACTCTCGAGAAGATGAGCCAACTATTTCTAGGATCCTCCCTATTTATAGACGACGCAACCAAACCATCTCATATTCAAATTCCAACCACAT
This sequence comes from Agave tequilana, assembly GCA_038442645.1. Classification (NCBI taxonomy): domain Eukaryota; kingdom Viridiplantae; phylum Streptophyta; class Magnoliopsida; order Asparagales; family Asparagaceae; genus Agave; species Agave tequilana. The sequence continues at coordinate 53,279 of JAVJIF010014839.1, forward strand.
CCACAGAGTCGATTTGCATCACGAATTTTTCGGCATGTCAAATCCATCGGATACGATCTGCCTCCACCACGATATCTTATTTATCATGAAGTCAGGATTTTGATCATTAATTTGCCAGTTGTTTTCACCCACTCTAGTTTCCAAGGAAGGCTCAGAATGCTAAAAGGTATTTTGACCAGTCCTTTTAGAGTACAAGCAACGACTCAACTTCTCGAACCAGAGCCAAATCAGTCCGCTCCACTCTCTCCCTGGAGCTTGGAGAAACGGAAGCAGAGGGGGCATCTTTAGTGGTCAGTTTCTGGCCTGCACCATGATCAAGACATGTGTCCCATCTCATCAGAAACTCCCGAAGACAGATAACATGGTACATCAAGCAGAGCTTCTCCCTGAAGAACATCACCCAGCTGTTCCCGAAGATACTCCTTTCGAGAAATCAACGGCCCGAGGACACTCATCTTTCCGAGGAATCCACTGTTCCGACGACGCTCCTCCTTCTGAGAGCGTCACCACTCCGAATCAATTCTTCCCGTCTCGAGCAAGACGACTACAATCAACTGACCACATTGATATTCGCCTACATTCATGGAGTCCGTTATGTCGCTAGGTCATCTCACGTTTTAAATGTTGCAACAACTCTTATTTCAATGCAGACTGTTACAGAAGGTAACAGAAATCACTCTCACAATCAGAGCATAATCTAGGCCGTTATGAAAGAATCGCAACGTGTAGATCATGCGGTTATTGAAATCTGCATGATCTGTACTGCCAATAAAGAGGTATATATACATTGGGAGATCAACGAAGAGATGGGAAACTTCCCAGAAAGGCTGATACCGCCAACACTTCTCCACAAGGATCAGCCATAAAAAAAAAGAGATTATACCCTAAAGATTCAGAGAATCCTCCTCCTCAAACCACTGTCCCACTTAATCTGAGAATAACACAGTTTTAGCTTTACAGAATTCACTATAACCTCTTGAAATAGTGAATTCTTTCCCTCCTCCCTGTGGCTTTTCCAAATTGGGTTTTCACGTAAAATTCTATGTCTTTGCGTTGTTTTATTTTTCTCTCACAAATCCTACTACAATTTGAGTGTAGATAAATTCCCCCTAGGAATTTGCCCCTACACAAGTACCGATTTTATTTTTATTCCTCTATTTTCTTGCATACCAAATTTTATATATTTGATATTTGTTACTCTCTAAATTTCTCACCTATCCATTTTGTTTCTTGCGAACAAATTATATTATTCCCTTTTCTGATCCTTAAGTCTACCAACTTTATTGCTTTCATGCAAGTATATCTATGTTTCACCTAGCTCACTGAATTCTACTCTCATGCATTGGTCTCTTACTTCTCTCTCTCTTATACCCTCTGTTGTATTCGTATACTTATTTGGCAGCAGATTCGAAAGCCTATGTGGCATTTGTGGAGACTAACTAATACTTGCTACTTGTCATTGCACTTGAGTGTTTTCAGTGTAGGGTGCCGCTTCTAAAGAACAACTTGATAAACAAAGTTTAAGAAAGTACTAGGCGGGTCTAGGCAGCAGACCTGGGGCCTAACACCGCAGGTGCTAGACATTTTTTTTTATTTTTTCTCTATAATTTATTTAAGTTTGTTATTTATTCAAAAAACTTTAGAAAGATCATAAAAAATCCATTGAAAATCAAATAAAGATATAACATCTAAAATTGAATCAGAAGCGAAAGAAGAGGAAGAAGAGGAAGAAAATGTAATGATGTATCATGTCAATTGTCATCTAAAATTGAATGTAAAACAGTAAAAGATTGTGTTTTATCTAATTTTTGTTTAGGAGGAGAAGAAAATTTGAGAAGCTTGCTAGCATCGCGAACCTCACCGGCGTCGAGAACCTAACCGGGGTTTGAAAGAACCCCAGCCGACATCCGCGAACTTAAGGGAGTTGCAACCACTTGAAGTTGGAGAAAAGATTTAGGGGCTTAGAGTTTTTTAAAATCCCTATTTATACCACCCCAATTAAGGCGGGTCAAACCCGTTTTAACTTAAAAGCAATTTGGGCCGCCTAGGCACGCTTAGGCCTGTGCTGCCTTGTAAATTGAGCGGCCATGTGGTCGACTAGCCTAGGCGGCCGACTGGGCCAATTTTTAAAACCTTGCTGATAAACCAACTTTTTCTCTTATTATTTTATCAGGGTGATATGATACGGTGTGTCATGGTGGGGATGCCCCCAACAAATACTTGTAGGATGCATATATTAATTTGATTCTGTTTTGCATTGTGTCGGTTACGGAACACAACCCTCCTCCTCTATCTTGGTTTAGGAGACATAACAAGACATTTAGTGCTACATTGGTGGAGGTTAGATAAATATAAGAGGATATCAAAATAATTTCATTAAATGTTAATAAAATCATTATCTGTAATTAATGGTCAAAGTTTATTTTTGAAAAATAGGAAAATTTCACATAATTTAAAGGGACTACTGTATGTAGCATGGTTTCAAATATTGACCGATTTTGAGGTGTAACAACACTATGTATTATCGGATTTTGAGGCACCTGATATGATGTTAGCCCTATTAATATGGACCGATACCGGGACTAATATTGCAGAGATGACTGATATGAATGATATTAAGAGCTGAAATTGATGATATTGATTGTAAAACCTGTGGTCGATATCAACACCAGTACCAAGTTATTAAATCATGGTATATATTAAGGAACAAACATAGGATCTCTCTTAAAAATCTGAAAAGATAAAAAGAAAGAAGGAGCAGCGAGAATGTTCAAGACATGGAAAGGAGAATGCTAATGGCACCAAATTAAATGTGGAAATCACTGACTCTCTGATGTTGGCATTATGTCTAGTAGTTAGTTTTTGGTTTCTTATAATCATTTATTGGAGTCAATCTTGTTTTTTGGTTGGATATGTTTGAAAACTTTGAATCATTCTTAAAGCAGCTCCATATATTTATAAATGTATATTGGAAGTTACTTTTAATATCGGATGTTCATTACTCCCCCTTTCATCTCTAGGATTTGTATTTTCTTGTCTTAACAAGAAATTTCAGTTCACTTTTTAATTGATTGTGGTGAACCTTTTATACAAATAGGGAAATGGTGAATTGGAGTTGGAATTCGTTAAATAGAAAAAAATTGATTTGGACTAATTGAAATTGTAATTCCATGATTTCCATTTTCACACAACCACCCAAGGTGCCAATATTAATAAGAAAATCTAAAATATGTCCAAGGATGTTTGCAAATTGGTAAATATCTATGACGAATTGTAGAAAGAGGGGAAAAAAAGAAAAACCTTAAAGATATTACATCCTATTCTAGTTCCATCGAAACCGATCACAACTACCAAAATAATCCTCCCAAGAGGATTTGGAACCAAATCCTACCTATTGGAATTAGATAAGAAATCTAATTTGAAGATCCATTTTCTTGAAGTTGATCTATATTATTTGAAGTGCTTATAAAGCAAATTTAAACTATTTTGATTTTTCTTACCCATGCATCAAATGACCCCAAAATGAACAATCGAAAGTAGAGAGTTATTTAGTTTTACGGTTTATAATGTTTCAAACCCCACAAAAATTGGTGTCCAAGGGTTTTAATATATTTTGATCATCGGAGAGAAGTATTTGGTGTCAGCTGATGTTACGTTCTTTGAGTCTATTCCATATTTCTCTTCACAGGTTTCTCCTTCACTGTCTGTGTCATTACCTACACCTGCTTCTGCTGTTTCTCCGCCAGTACTGCATGTAGAAACTCCGGATCCATCTGCATCAAAGTTAGTTCGGGATTTTAGATACATCTACACTCATCGCCTAAAAGTTTCTGCCTCCGAACCAGTTCCGGTTAACCCTTCTTTAGTAGACGATCCTCCTCCTCAATCTTCAATATCTCCCTCTAATTTTGATATTCTCATTGCCCTTCGAAAAGGTAAACGGTCTTACACTGATTGCCCTATTTTAAATTTCGTTTCTTACGGTCATTTTAACCCCATTTTTCATTAGTTTGCTCTATCTCTGTTTTCTGAGTCTATACCCAGGTGTTATATAGTCATTATTGGTGCCTGCCCTGGAAGCAGGTTATGGATGAGGAGATGGATGCTCTTATTTCTCGAGAAACTTAGGAGTTGGTTTTGACACCAACAAATGTTATTGTCGGTTGTCGCTGGGTCTTTATTTTAAAGTACTGCCCAGATGGATCTGTGGATCGGTATAAGGCCAAACTTGTGGCTAAAGGTTATACTCAGACATATGACATCGATTATTTTAAATATTCTCACCAGTTACCAGGATGAATTCTATCAGGATTCTGTTCTCCGTTGTTAACTCGTCCTTATTCCAACTGGATGTTAAGAATGCTTTCTTATATGGGGATTTTCAGAAGAAAGTGTATATGGAACAACCTCCAGGTTATGTTGCTCAAGGGGATAACAAAGTTTGTCATATCAAGAATGCCATATGTAGACTCAAGTAGAGTCCAAGAGTGTGATTTGAAAATTTCAACATTACTATTTCTGGTATTGATTTTTATCAATGTCACTCAGATCACTGTCTTCGTTCGGCACACAAAGTCTGATATTGTAGTTCTTATAGTTTATGTTTATGATATTTTGTTAACTGGTAGTGATTCAACTGGGCTATTGGAGATAAAGAAGTATGTTAAGCACCATTTTGTCACCAAGAACATGAGACGTCCAAAATACTTTCTAAGAATTGAAGTTGCACATCAAAACATAGTGTACTTCTTTCCCAATGAAAGTATGCTCTGGATCTTCTGGAGGAAACAAGGACTTTTAGGATGCAAGCCTGCTAACACTCCAATGGAAGCCAATATGGATTTATGGTTTGATGACAGTCATACACTTTATGATCCAGGAAGATTTAAGAGATTGATTGAAAAGTTAATCTATTTCACAGTTACTAGGCCAGATATAACTTTTGCTGTCAGTGTACTGAGTAGATTCATGTATCAGCTCAGAGAGACTCATTGGTTAGCTACAATAAGGATTCTGTCTTACATCAAGAGTTGTCCATAAAAATGTTTGGTGTACGGTAACATGGGTCTATACGCATTTCTGAATACTCTGATTCAGATTATGCTGGTGGCCGAGGAGATAGAAAGTCACTACTGGGTATTGTACCTTTGTTGAAAGGAATCTGGTGACTTGGAGGAGCAAAAGGCAAGATGTGTCTCGCTCGAGTGCAGAAATTGAGTATAGAGCTATGACTCATACTGCATGCGGGATGATGTGATTAAATAATCTACTGATGGAGCTTGATTTCAGACAGCCTGCGCCCATGCCTATGTATTGTGATAATCAGTCTGCTATCTACATTGCCAAAATTTTGTATTCTATGAAAGGACCAAACAAATTAAGATTGGCTATCATTTTGTCAGAGATGCTTAGTCTAAAAAAGTGATTACATTTCAGTTCACACCTTTTTCAAAGCAGTTGGCTGATCTCCTTAACAAATCTGCTTCACATCAGGTGTTTTCTAACTTATGTAATAAGCTGGGCATGTTAGATGTCTATGCTCCAGCTTGAATGGGAGTGTTAAGTTGGGTTATTAGTGTTTAGTTATTGGGTTGTTACCCATATACTCTCCTTATACCTTAGCTTCTATATATATATATATATATATATATATATATATATATATATATATATATATATATATATCTTCTCTTATGAATAAAATTATTCTTTTCAGGGTTTCTATTTCTCTACATTTCTAAATCATAGATCTTTCAAAATCTCCACTTTTAACCGTCTATTTTTAGGTCACATGATGTACATGTTAGAAATCATGAAAACATTTCATTTTCTGTTTCTAGGCATATTAAACTATTTAGATCATATTAAACGGTCTGGATCATTAATTATAGTTGCATAATATATATACATCTCAAGTGGTAGGATTTATACTCAAATCCTATCGATAGGATCCTAGTTAAACTCCCAAAATTATCCACCCTTGACAGCCACTCCTTCCACATCATCATTTAATTCTTAGGCCTACCTGTGTAACACTTGCCCTTTTCCACAAATATCTACATTCCTCTTCCCAGTGGTCTTTTGTTTGGTCCATGTACTGTAGGATATTCCCCTCACCAACAAGTAGAAACACTGAAACCGTGGTCTAAATTAGGTCAAGACTGAACTGCATCAAATTTATATTTCATATGTGATAAATGGTACTATATGATTTATTATTGAATTATGCTAGTTTTAGTCCTGTCTACTGTTTAACCTTTATCCTCATGCATCTATCTATTTCTCATCAAGATACTTAACATAAGTTGCTAATCGAAGATGATAATTTACTTCAAACTGAACTTAACTCAAAAGTGAATATAGAATTCCACTAAATCTTCCATTAAATTGTCACAGACCACAGTAACAGTGTTTTACTATAGTTCAGCTCATTTTAGGCTTTTAATTAACACAGATAATGAGCCAATATTTTTAGCACCCTTCTATAAGTGCACATGGTTTGGAAATGGCTCTTTACACATATTATTTGCACTTTCCTTGTAACGGCCATGTTAAGGGGAAGCTGTGGTGTTTGTGCTAGTTATTCAGATGATTTTTGTTGTTCTGTGCAAAGTAATACCTTCTGCCAACATAATCTTCAATAAGTTGATGTGTCTGCAATTGTAGTAAATTAATTTTAAGTTTCTTAACTTAATTCTCTAAGAAGTGAGTTTACTGATATTGGTTGATGCCTCGAACTTAGCTGATTCCTTCATTCTTCAATCTAGAACCTCAGCGTTTTTCAAAGGATGGATATGAAGAGCATATGCAAGTGAACCATCTAGCGCCAGCGTTATTGTCACTGTTGCTTTTGCCATCTCTTTTGCGAGGATCTCCTAGTAGAATTATTAACGTGAATTCCGTAGTAAGTTATTGATATATTGTCAATTCTCTGTCCTTACTAGTGCACTCATTCATTTTTTGATAATATGCTATGTGCCACGTTGTTCTACTTGTAAATTATTTAAAGCGGTTTTATTAATTGGAGTTCTATATATGCTAGTGATAAAGAAGTTTCTCCATGTTTCACACGGAGAAACACTTATTTTAACAGATGGCCCTTGATTTGCTTACCTACATGATTGATTAATACGCTGTACAACGGTGTATGCATATAGTCTTCTACATAGCGTATACTACTTGCACAAGTTCAAATTTTGTATTAATGCATTGAGACACACTTGATAATTTCCTTTTCCATTTCCTTTGCAAGGAGCCTTGTCACAGCACTTATATCCTAGTTTGTTGCTTATTCCAGGAAGGGGATTTCCTTTTACTCAGGAATACACTGCTTGAATATTAATTAAGACTATATTCCTTGGACAGAGAAAGACTTGGATGATGATGGTGATGATATTCCTTTCAATCCAGTTTTACCTCTTTGTCCTTTGCTGTATTGCTTTCCCTATGACACTGTAAGTATTAGGGGTGTTCACCGTGTCTGGTTGAACCCGACCCCCACCCAAATCCAACCTAAAGTTATGGGTTTTATAGTCTATGAAGCCTTATTGAACCTGAAATGTTCCTCAAAAGCCGCAGGAAACCCAAAAGTGGAAGGAAGAGAGAGAGAGAGAGAGAGAGAGAGAGAGAGAGAGAGAGTGTGTGTGTGTCTATATATATATATATATATATATATATATATATATATATATATATATATATATATAGGGGTTACTGTACCTCAGCCTGCAGGCTGAGAGAGTTTCTCAGCCGGCGGGACGTGGCTGAATATATGCCACACATCGCCCGCAGTGTGTTGGCGCCAAAAAAATTAAAAAAATCCCGCCTAAATAATCGTGAAACAAATTGACAAAATACCCCTTTTTTAATTCTAAAGTGGAATAAAGTCATGAACAAACAAAATTTCAGTTAAATATATCTACAGTTATAAAATTCGTAATTTGAATACATCGAAAAATATAATTAAAAAAATGGATCAATATAATGTAAAACAAGCAAAGCATTGAAAATTTAAAAAACATGCCATGGTCGCAGACTTAATACAATATAATAACTGCGACACAGTCGCAGTCACTAGTCGCACTCATAGTATAACAAAACATTTTTATGCGACCTAATACAATATAATTTCAATTTTATATGACAACTGCGACACAGTCGCACTCACTAGTCGAAGTCATTGTATAACAAAACTTCTTTATATAACGTCTGCGACCCTAGTCGCATTCTATCGTACAACAATGCGACCTCCTTCAGTACTGCGACCAAAGTCGCAATCTTCTTTCCCATGCCTTATGTAAAATATTTTAATATGCGACTAAGGTGGATTAGCCATGCGACCCTGAGATCAATTCGCGTATATCAAATCTTATAAAAATTATTATACTAATTACACTGAATTAAATGAAGTAATTAATATTCTTTCTACCGTGATACAATAACAGTCTAGAAAAAAGAGATGTACTAATGTTAATCTCGAGAAAGGAAAGATGTGCACCATACGTAATCTAAAGGTATAGGCAAGCAATTCTATAAAAAGTTAATTTGTACTTCAGATTCTCCCGCAATAAATCTTCAATTAAATATTTAATTTTTTTACCACTTCCTACCATACTCAACCCTCACCTGTAACAATTATTATTACTATTCACGTTCTTCCACAATATTGACCTTTATATAATGCTTGTAACTAATATATTATCTCATACCTAAAAACTATATTTTTGTTCTTCCTTTTCAATTTGATTTCAAAACTTCCAAAAAAACAATTCATTCTTGAATCATGTCTTCCCCATCTTCTTCCTCTGAACACTTAGATTTCAACTTCAATCGTTCCCCCCCCGGTCCTTTGTCTTCAGGATATTCTAGTGAATCTGATACCAGTCTGGACTTCACTCCTTTTGACTATCTTACTACATCAAATAATGTATTAACTGATCCTCCTATTCATGATGATAATGAAGCTTTAATGTGGGTTAGTGAAGAAGACATTATTCCTCTGCCACTTGATGGAGACATGCTTGATGAAAGCATGTCCTCTGATGCTGTAGGCTCGCTTCCTAGCAACGGGTCAGACGAAGATTTTGATAGAGACGATCCATTCTGGGAGTTCACCGGTGAAACAAAAAAACCTCAAAAACAAGAAGATGATGAGGAAATAAGTGATGAAGAGGAAGAGCAGAAAAATGAAAACGATGAATCTGCTTATGATGGTGATAATGACGAGGATTAGGATTTCCTGATCTTCTGATATTCAATTATATTTTGTCTTCTTTTAAAAGCTTTTAATTCTATTTTTTTGTAAGGTCTCTTTCTCACTATATTAACTTATAAGCTCTTTTAATTACATATCCAAACTGCGACTGCTGCTCTTAAACACTACGACCATAGTCGCAGTCCTACTACTGATGCAATAATTAAAAATAATTCATACGTTATAGGCGGCTGAGACAAAAGATACGGTGAACTGCGACTATAGAATCAGTCTTTATTCAGACAACAGTTAAAAATAAAGAACAAAAGAATATAAAATAATACGTAAACTGTGATTATACTATCGCTCTCGTTAAATACTGCGACCATAGTCGCGGTACTGCGATCATAGTCGCAGTCCATGGTCGCATAATATATGCAAAAACCAATTTAATTGTTAATAGGAGGATCGGACAAACATTCAGAAATTATACGAAGGACAGTATTTGATGACTAACGGTTGACAATTTATGGTCGTAGTTACTTAATCATTTATCAGTTCCCAATGCGACTATGGTCGCAATAATGTACTGTTTTGGAGTTCAAAGTAATTTAAAATTATAGTGTATTAACTTTTAAACTGTTTTGGATAACTGAACAGTCACCTAGGAAGTATACAATTTTTGGAAAAGGTAGAAAATATATTTGAGAGATATTCACGTGGTCCGAGATCTTAAACCTTTTGGAATTCTGGGATTAAAATATATAAAGGGTCATGAGCAAAGGATTAAAAACATACTAAGTTATTTTTGCTCAAACTCGTTACTCTCACTGTTCGGAAAATAGATTCAAAAAAATGTCTTCACCACCGTCTTCACCGGAAAGAAGCCAATCATCTAATGATGATTGGATGTTTAGTTCTGAACCGATGTCTCGCTACGGGTCAGAATCTGAGTTTGATACAGGTGACCCGTTCTGGGAGTTCATTGATGAACCAAAACACAAACATGAAGAGGAAGAAAGCGAAGAGGAGAATGTTGCTGAAGAGGAGGAAGAGACGGAAAGCGATACAGAAGATGAAAGCATGACTCTTGACGACGAATCTGATTACGATGGTGATGACGAGGATTAGAAGTTTAAAAAATTATATTTTGTATTTTTTTTAAATATATATAATCTGTTTTCTAAAGTTAATTGTGTGAATTACATTTTTTACTACTATGTCTTGGTTGAAATGCTGTACAATTGTTACAAACCTTCATTTTAAATATTTTACGCTAAACGAATATACTGCGACCATGGACGCAGTTAATAATTATATTACTTCACCCGTATAAATTTTTAAAATGAAAGGTTGCGACTTTGGTCGAAGTTGCAGGATGCAGACTTAATAAATAAACTGCGACCTTGGTCGCAGTTGCTGGTCTTTTAGTCTTAATCAACAACAACACTGCTACCTTGGTCGCAGTTGCTAACCGTAGTCTTAATAAAATACAATGCGACCTTGGTCGCAGTTGTTGGTTTTTGGACTTAATAAAATACACTGCGACCTTGGTCGCATTCGCTGGTCTTTATTTTTAATCAACAACAACACTGCGACCTTAAAAAAATAATCTGCGACCTTGGTCGCAACTGCTGGTCTTTAGTCTTAATCAACAACAACACTGCGTGGTCGCAGTTGTTTCTGTTTGTAATGTAGTCTTATGCGACCTTGGTCGCAGTGTCGTCTCTGGTCCAAGTTTTGTTTGCAATGCATGATTGCGACCAACGTCGTAGTTTATTAAAAAATAAATATGATTTTTATTTATGTCCAGGCATTTATCTCCAGGCATGTGAAAATGATACAAAACGCTCTCTTATACAATAAGATTGAGTGTTACAATACAGCAGTACAAAGAAGACTAAACATCAAAAGAGCCCTTGTTGACTAAGAGCAGTGGTGTTATTGAGGTCTGGTGGCAGCAGAATCCTCCGATTCCACCTGACCCTCCAAAGTGGCGGGATACGATCCTTCGTTCATGAACATCTCTTCCACCAGAAGGTTATCCAGTGCTACCCACCACTATATCCACCACATCCCCCGCCGCCATACCCACTCTGACCATCCCGTGCCAGCAAGCTTGACTGGTGCATCAAGTCCGAGGAGATCTTGGTGAGGGTTAAGTCCTCGTCAGGGATCATGACTTCTTCCCTTGTGAACGACGAGGACCATGACTTCTTCCCTTGTGGACGATGAGGTCTATGACTTCTTCCATTGTGGACGAACATCGATCAAGTTCGTCCATAGGGTCATCTTCATCCATGGAGGCAGGCCCCTGTTAGAGACTCTGAAGAAGGCGGAAATTCTCAGAGCAATTGCTCTCGAAAAGAAAACAGTCTAATTATGGGAGAGGGTGAGCCCTATTTATAGGCAGCCCATAATAACCATAATTAATGGTTCATTAATCAGAACCGTCGGCCTTAATGATCACACGACTATCGAAGTCCAATGGAAGGCTGACGCGTGGAGTGTCGTTTCAAGAAGCGTCGAAGACGCTGGTCTACAACCACCAGCGCCAGTTTGGCATTAAAAGACATTAACGCCTAAACCCAATGAAGAGCCGACGCGTGGACAACCGCTTCGGGAAACAACAAATGGTTCGGATTCGTCAACGTAGACTTGACGTTTAAAGATCTCATAAAATCTTTATGACAGGCCGCATCTCTCGGAGTGACTCCAAGTCGCGTCCGCTCAGCAAACTTTTCATTTTTCATTTAGATTCAAAAATGACTTAATTCAAAACAACAACACGGCGACCTTGGTCGCAGTTGCTGGCGGCAGTCTTAATCCAAAATAACACTGCGACCTTGATCGCTATGCATGTTAATATAAAGGAAACACTTACTTAACGTACTGCGACCTAAGTCACAGTCCATGTAATGCAACCCTAGATTGCAGTTGCTGGCCATCTTTATCAATAACAACACTGCGACCTTCGTCGCAATTAACAATGTACACTGCGACCAAAGTCTCTAACTAAGGTCGCAGTTTAAATGTACACTGCGACCAAAGACTCTGACTACATTATATACAAAAAATTAAACTATAAGTAGAAATTGATCGCAGGCTGAAAAAATTGATCTGAAAAGATTTTATATTTTCAAAAAAAAATTTATCGCAGGCTGAAAAGGATAAACTAGATCTTTCAAAAAAGAGGTAAAGAAATAGGGCGAAAAGTAATTTATATAAAATAACCTAAATCCTATAAGAGCGGCAAAAAAAAGGGGGAAAAATAATAATAAACAATAAGGAAAGTATCGAAAGGGGTATTTGGTAATTTAACTTCTTCCTAAAAGCGGGCCGCAAGTCAATGAGGTAACAAATTGAGCCACGTCACCGCAGGCTAAGAGAGTACTCTCAGCCCGCAGGCTGATATACATTTTTCTCATATATATATATATATATATATATATATATATATATATATATATATATATATATATATATATATATATGCGCACAAATGATATGTATATTTATATGAATATTGTGTTTATGCTTAGTACAGCATTCACTGTCATTTTATCAGATAAATGGCTAAGATATGACATTGGATATCATTATGTGCATTTCTATCTAGCAGTCAGTAAGATAAACCCGTCAGACCTGCCTGACACCAAAAGACCAGTTCAGAAATCTTAAGGGACCTAAAAAACCTGCCTAAAATTTCTGGTTTGGGTACAAACTGTCTCCAAAACCAGGCATGAACACCCTAATTAGTGGTGCGTCTTGAAGGTATGCATGGTGTTAGACCAAGGCCATATATGTTCTATAAGTCTATGGTGGGCTATTTTGAATCTTTTCAGAGAGGATCATGTTTGGGTTTTCCTCCCTCCTGTTAACCCACAAGAGGAATAATCAGGCCACCAAGTTTGTTGATGCTGAATATGGTTTTAGTTGCTTACATATCTGATACTTCTTAAGTTTAGATGCTGTTTGCATTTGTGTAACCACAAACACTACCACTAAGATTGCCAAACTATCTGATTTACCCTATGAATTTGCCTTTGCTAATTATTCCCCTTAAAGGTATCATCTTGCTTCTCAAAGTAGATGTGATTAAATGTGGCCATTTCTCAGAGATGGGGATACTTTCTGGCTCATCACTTACTGGCGATGGCACTAAAAAGTATTCAATATGGGTTAGTTGCTAGCATTGATGAGAATATAAATGTCTGTTTGGCATTTATTGATGATTTGTTAGTTTTGATCTCTTGAGTGCCCCAAGCTTTCCACCTTCGAATTACAACAAGAAACACATCAACGGAATTAGTGCTGCAAGGTGGTGCCAATGTAATATGACTACATCAAAGCAAGCTGATATAAATAGACCTTTGTGTTGTCGCTGTGGTATGCCTCGTTTATTTTTATAATTGACCACTGATTGTTATTCTAGATATTATTCGTGGATTTGACATGCATCTCACAATATGAGACTCTTTAACTTCTTATTCATCATTGTCAACCTCTTCAAGACTTCAGTCATAATGCTGCTTGGATGATAAACTTTGTTTGAGATACGAAGAATAGAAGCATATCAACACTAATATATGACACATCGACAGTTAACAACACTAATAAATGACACATTGATTAACAGTTAACAACACTAATAAGTGACACATTGATTAGCAGTTAACAACACTAATAAATGACACATTATGTCGGTTCCTCAAATTTTATCGTTCGAGAATGACCTAGTTATCTGGCAACTCATTAGAAACTCATGAAAAATTGTATTATGATTTTGAAATTGATTTCTGCACTCTCCATTCTATTTCATTTGTTTTCTCTTAGATGCATTTTGTGGGGTTTGTGGACACTGATGATATGAATGTGAACTCTGGGAAAGAAAATATACAAGTTTAGTGGGATATGCTGGTAGCAAGCTGGCACAGGTACGTTAACTTCTTCTATCATAATTATGGAGCTTAATCTCCCAAACTTATCCCCTGCTTATACCCGTTTTTAATTTTTTTTTTTAAGACCTGGGGCATCTTTCCTTAACACCTTCCATTTGTCTTATGCTTCACTTATCTGAGAAAAGTAAACAAACATAGGACTGTTTTTCCAGCTGCTTCATGAAATTTCTATGAATTGACCACTGAGGGTGATGCTTATATTCCAGGTGAAGTTTAGCAGCATCCTTCAAAAGCGAATACCCGCTGAAGCTGGTGTCAATGTTATGTGTGTTTCTCCTGGAATTGTCCTTACTAACGTTGTAAGTCTTGTGGAAATTCTATTCTTACAATTTTAACACCTTCATATCCCATAAGTTTCCTATTTCTAGTGTCATTCTTTATTTTTGATGCTGTAAGGGATATTCATCGCATATCTGCAAAGTAATCATCATGCTAGACTTTGAGAATGTGTAGGGAAGGGTTGCTGCGTATGCAGAAATATTCAGCGAACAGCGAGTACTTGCAGTTGGACAATGTGTTTGATTACTTTGAAAGAAGCATCTATTCAAGAATAATAAATTACATGGAAAACTATAACCTATAACCATCAAGGCTCTTCTCAACTGTACAATATTAAGCCTTTAAATTCTTCAGTGAGTATTCCAAGTTGGCGCGATATAAGTTTTTACAAAAGGTTTTTCATTTTTTCCCCCCTAAAATAGCACTTCTATGGATAATCTGAGCCTAGTTTTATCTTCTAGATCATACAAATTAGCTTAAGTATGATATATTTTTTAAAGCTCACAATTAATTCAATTTATATACTGGTGGGTGATGGTTATATGGGCACAGAACAATTCAAAAACACAAGATCATGTATAGGACTATGCAAATGGCAAGGTAAAGTGTATAATTGTTAAAAGAAAGACAGAAAGAAAGAAAGAGTGGATGTGCTGAAAGCCATTACTTTATTAATTTCATAACGCAAATCACTCAATTGAGCAGTAGTTCGCCCCCCCCCCCCCCCCCCCCCCCCCCCCCCCCCCCTCTCTCTTTTTCCCCCTTTTGGGAATGCATGTTTATTTCCATCGAAATAGAACAGTTCAAGCTTCCACTGGACATTGTTTTCTCAGTTTCTTAACACATTCAAGTATAGTTGTCAATCGTTTTTCATGAAAGTAACATATTGCTGACCATGTGCAGGCCAGGGATCTGCCTAGAATTGTTGTAGCAGGTTACCGTTTGATTCCTTACTTCATCTTCAATCCACAAGAAGGTTAGAACCCCTTTCTGAATTACTGGTTCATCTCCAGTTGCACTACTTCATTATGAATGTCTCAACATAAATATTCTTCTGTTTTTCGCTTACAGGTTCAAGAAGCACTCTCTTTGCAGCCGCAGACCCACAGGTGCCAGAGTACTGTGGGTGCTGAAGGCTGATGAATGGCCTGTATGCCCCTACATCTCATTTGACTGCCGACCGATGAATGCATCTGAAGAAGCACATAACCTCGAGACCTCTCAAGACGTCTGGGAGAAGACACTTGACATGATTGGTCTCCCTTCAGATTCCTTTGAGAAGCTTATAGAAGGGGAACAAGTCCAGTGCCGGTATGGCTCTGATGGAAAATGATATGCCTGGGCCATAGTTCGAACGACTTTTGTTTGGGGAATCAAGACAGGGAAGCTATGTTCACTGCTTATGTGATCTTTTTTGTTAGCATTTGAAAAATCATGATGCTTAGTTCTGTACCATTTCGGAGCAATTGTAATCTGTTAAAGCACGATGACGTGTATGAACTGCAGGCCATGTTATAGAAGTCTTGGTATGTCAACTGTCAAGTCATGAAAGCAGTTTGTTTATGTTCTAACAGTCCTAAATTATCCAATCTTTATTTATCAATTTTCTTTAGTATATTGTGGTTGATATTCTGTTTGGCATGAGCACAGTAATAGCTTTCGAGCAAGAACACTCAGTTTGCAAAGGAATTGATAGAATGAATTTGCCTCTATGTGAAATGGGTGAAATTTCCATCTCTTTTTTTTAGGGTATTCCACAATCAAGATCAAAGTTCCTTTTCATCTGACTAATCTTGCTCTCAAATGACACTGGAAGTGCCTGAAATCTTGCAAATGCAACAACACTATTTGAAAATTTATTAATCACAAACTGCTAAGAACTAGAAGTATAACAAACTATACATAAAAATCATCCCAACATGCAATATAAATGATTAACAGAAGATTCACCCATGAACCTTCAAGAATTCATACCAAATTAACAAAATATACTAGCAACACAAGGAACCACAAGCTTTTGCTGCTGGCAAACAACTGGGGTGCATCTGCAGTGTAGAAATAGTAGTAAGGATAGGAGAGCCCCCACGCGGTTTCCCCCCTGCAGGAGGAGCTGGTTGCGAAGATGAGCTTTTAGGCGGCGGTGGTGACAGTGGCGATGATGGGGGTGATGGTGGTGGTGGGGGGTTATTTTCCGAGTGCGGTGGTGGAGGTGAAGTATGCATATAGATTTGAGAAGGGGAAGGGGGAGGTGGCAAGTGAGAGCATATCACTGGACATGTACCACACTTGCTGACACACAGCATGCCGCCGTCTTGTGAAGGACCCTCTTCAGCTTTCACACGGGCAACCGCAAGAGAAAACATCAACATTGCCACTACAAACATGCGAAACAGCTTCGCTACTGCTGTAGCATTTGCAGCATATTGTCGTGTCTCCATGAGCAACAATTTCAGTTTACTACTAATCTCAGCGAACTCAGTCAGGTTCAGAGCATTATAAGAAGGGCATCATGACTACGATGATGGCATAAAGATGCAGTCAGGTGTGAGGTTCAATTTGCTGTAAAGGGGAGATGTACTAGATGCCTGCACAAAGTGTTTTGCTCCCTTGGTAGCTAAGCTTGAAAGATGCCTCGACAACTTGCTTAATTATGTTGTATAGGTTTAAAGTGGCTTCAGGATCCCTATGAATTTTTTTTGCGAAGGAGCAGTTTGATGAGCTATGACTTCAGTTAACTTTTGCTAGAATTGTATACTTGAGAGAAAGATCAGGGCCATATGAGTATGTAATAATGTATGTGGGGATTCTCTGGCCAAAAGGGAAAGCAAGGAATGAGATGCTTTGCATGGGGAGACCACAGAGAAGAAAAGAATTGATTCCCATATGTTATTTATTTTGTTAGGCTCTAAATTTTATGACTATTTTAGCATGGGAAGTACTAATCTTGTGCTTACATGCTAGAAATATCAAAAGAACATGAACAATGTTTTGAGTCATGTTGCTTAGCAGAATCATCACTGAAACTATCAGAAGCCTGGAAATCAAAATCCTTTTGTTCAAGGTGTTTGTGTGTTTCCTTGTGCATTTCCTTAGAAGTGAGCCTTAGTGTGTAACTGATGCTCTGGGCTCAAGGGTAGAGGGATTGATTAGTGTAGAATAGTTTGAAAGAAAGCTTGGCAATACGTTCTTGTATCTTACTATTTCTATCATCATTCAAAATTACGGCTAACTTCCCTCAAATTACTCTCAGTTGGATCAAATTCAGAAATTTATATCATAATCCTTCCAAGAGATAATTGAAAATTTTATAAATAGTAATCTGGCTACTGTAATATTGAGAAACCTTGGTGTTAACTCCCCCTATAACTTCTTAACAGTTGTGCCATACACTGTGTATGCACTTGCTTCCTTCTTAGCTCGGTTGCAGGTCTTTTCAGCTTTTGTAGAGAGAGTACTTGTACATGCTTCAAATTTTTTTTTTTTTTGCCTTATTGGCTCCATTTTCATCTCCTTTGAGATGGCTAGATAAGATACTCAAATTCACGGATGCGAATAATTCTGGCATCCAAAATTTCTGCTGATACACATTGTTAATCATCGTTATAACTGATGAGGACATACCTATTGCAGATTATGGGCATGAGGTTATCTTTAGACATACTATCATCCAGTGCTGGTGGTTCTTACAACTTCTCTTATTAGGTTCTACCTTCTGCTGAAGCTTGGAGTGCTCTACTAGGACCATTTTATGTTTTGACCATTACATTCTAATTTTTTGCTATGTTCTAGTAAATTCAATATCTAGTTATACATGCGTAATTGCTGATATGTTTCATTTTCAATGTTATTCTGTGTCTATGTTGGTGCTTGTATGCACTGTTGCAACAAGTCACAACAAATTTATCTCCGAAGATAATTGGCTTGAAAATTTCCTTGTATTGATACCAAATATGATGTTTGGCCTATAACATAAGCGATATGGTGGCTTATATTGCCGATATGGCTGATACTATGTTGATGATATTGATATTAAAAACCATTAGCCGATACTGAAATTTTAAGCCATGCCTAGTTCATTCTTCTTCGCAGCCGAAAAATTCAAACTGTAATGTCAATTTTTACATATAAAATTTTATAATTCTGACATAATTTTTTGAGGGGTGCAAAAACAAATTTCCTGGATTTCAAGGGGTTCTTCTTAATCTCACAGCAAGAAGAGGGGCCTGTATAAAAAATTCACCATGAATACAGGTGTAGGAAAATAATTGTGACCCCCAACAAATGGTTGGTGGGTATTTTTCCTTCCTCCACAACAGCCCAAAAGAATCAGTTATCACTCAATTATATTCTCTGTGACTCAAAAAGCAGCAGCCTGGCTTTCGCAGAATCCTTCCTTTTCCCGAAATACCGGCCTCTTAATCCATGCCGCCGATACCGAAACACCGGCCGAAACGTTACGGTGTGAGCCACCGCCACCGCCGTCGCCGCTGGCGGGCGCCGCCTGGACCCGCCAGCGGCGACCCCAGAACGTAGAGGGCGAGTTCTTCGTTGATGAGGGGGGAAAAACATCTTGATAATTATTTTGTTATAGCTTCAAAGCTTGCGATCTCTTAAAGTTGTTGAATTGTTTGTTTGACTCTCAGAGATCACCGGTGCATCGACTGCGATACGTGCCGGTTGATGGCTCCGGTGAATTCATCAACTTATTTCTTTTGATTTTCATTTGATAGCTGAGATTGCATTGATCACTGTGATTTCATTTTTGTTGGGAAACTTTCAAGAGGGTCGATGGGAAAGCTGCTGTCACTAAACAACCCAGCTTCCCAGATGAAAGGATCAAGGCCCTTCAGGTGATCCCATGTGATAGAAATATATTGATCTTGATGTTAGAAGATGACTTTTTGAAAGGATCGAAGCCCTTTTGAAAATACTGCTTTTATTTCAAAGATGTTGCTTTTTGCATCAAAGTAGTATATATTTTTTTTCCATTCAAATTCACTGTATTTCTTTCCCGATAAAGTCTATTATACATAGAGTGAAATTTTGTAGAAACCAGAAAAGAAACAGAGTAATTAATGAAATTTATTTTGGAAAATATGGTGCAAGTGCAACCATAGTTTAAAATCTTAGTATCAATATCGGTATCAGCCGATAGCTTTTATTATCGATATCATTAATACCGGATATATTAGTCATATTGACAATATCGGCCCTAATATTTGTCACGCCCCGCTAACCAAAATACACGATTGCGGGTGCGCGACGAAAGCCAGCAACGTATTATTATTAATACGCTAAGCCTCAATACAAGAAAGTTCAATACACTAAAATTATTACATATTCCAGCTTTACTACACAAGTACAAAATGTCACAAAAGTTTGCATTATTACATTAAGAAAAACAAAATACATAAAACATAAGATTCTCACAACTAAGACTGGACGAAATACTGGCCCTGAAGTTCTGTCACGTGCTCAAAGTGCTTCTGAACCTCGATTTGAGCAAGCAAACTCAGGATCGTTAATAAGCGACCTAGTGAGTGGTAAAAAAAGAGAAGGATGCAATAACATGTACATATATAGAACTCAACACATCACTAATATCATAACATGCATCACATCGGAAATATATGTTAACAGTTTAACATTTACATGCCTATTATATTTTATATACTGTAATTTTTCATCAGAAGTATATTATTGAATGTTGTTATTTGAAATTGATAGATGAGACGGGTTCTGCGCTTTAGGTGGGTCCGTACATACCCGAGACCACGACCCCAGATGCTTGGCGCTGAATCAGGCCCGTACCGCTAGGTACCCAGTAATAGTAGTAATATTAGTTGGATGGCAGGCATCCCCGTGAACCTTGCAGTGGAACCCTGATTTCGATTGCATAACCTACATCATAGATTCACCCAAAATACCGATATCGTCTCCTCTATCAATTTCTCCACCAAGTGAAAGTATTTATATGTCAGTGTTACCTAAATAACTAGACTCAATCAATATCAGTGTGTATATCAAAGTATACATGACAACAGTATTTTCTAGTAATTTCGGTAACACAATTTCTTTTATCTCATATGATATACATATATAACCATTCAAATATCATAAGATAATCCAATATAATATTCAAGATGATTTATGTAATTATCTGGATTTTTTTGTATTAATAATTATTTTTAATCCATTTTCTCAAAAAAACAACCATTTAATAATTCCACCATATTATTTTCAAAATTTATAATTATTCACCTACAACATATAAAATTGTTACATGCAGGAAATAAATAAATATTACAGAGCAAAACCTTGTCACTAAAATTATTTCATGAACGTTACAATTTTAACTATTTTACATGCTTGAAATTTCTAAATTAACAATTAAATAATTTATTTTAAATAAATAAATGCATAAATTACAAAATTTTGCAGTTGTAAAATATATTCATGCAGAAATAGTAAACACTCACATGAGATCGTCACGGATCCGAATATAAAAGTTGCAAAATTAACTCGATAATCGACATCCAATTTGAATAATAATTTTAAGAAACATTAAATTTTGAGCTATTCTAAGGATATGACTACCAAAAATAATTTTACAGAGTCACATTTCAATTTCTGATCTTACAGGAATTTTTTTGGATTTTTTCTGATTTTTTTAGATTTTTCTGAATTAATTTAAGCGTAAAATCAATTAATAATTCATAATGGGCATGTTGCTAGAGTAACGGGTCTGCCATAGTATTGGGTCCGAATCTGAGTCTGGGTTTGGGTCTGCTACGGCATTATTGTTACAGTAATATTTCTGAATTTTATTTTATTTTATTTCTTTTTTTCTTGTGATAAGCCATCTTATATGGGTTGGGCCTAAACTCAATTCATTTCAATTCATTCTTCTTCTTTTTTTCCTTTTATTAAACAATTATTAATCACTTTAATACTATAATATAAAATTATTACATAGTATTTACTATGGTATTAGTGAACATGAGTATTACAATATTGGTCGATACTGTAGGATTAATATCGTATTGGGTACCTAAAAGCTCGATACGATATTTCCGATATAATATTGGAATCAGCTGATATTTGAACCCATGGGTGCAATTCTTTGGTAACCTGATACGAATATGCCCAGAAGATGAGTGTAGCAGAGATGCGCATGCTTCGTTAGATGTGTGGTAACACGAGGAGAGATAATGTGAGAAATGAGGATATTCGTACTAAGTTAGGCGTAGCCTCTATAGAAGAGAATATGAGAGAAAACTGCCTACGATGGTTTGATCATGTGCGACGTAGACCTACAGATGCGCCAGTCCGGCAGTAGAGCGTATCAAATTAGGACAAGTTAAAAGAGCGCAGGGGAGGCCGAAGAAAACATGAATGGAGGTAATACGACAAGATATAAAGGCTAAAGGTCTTAGTGAAGGCATATTGCTCGATAGGAATGAGTGGAGAAAGCTGGTCCATGTGCCTGATCCGGCGTAATTCTCTTTTGGTTCATGTAGCCTACCCCAAATACTTGAGACAAATGGCTTAGTTGTTGTTGTTGTTGGGTGCAACTCTTTGGTTTAGATACAAATCATATAGGCAAATCGCAAGAAACAAATAAGCATATGAATTACTCAGTGTCGGTAGATCAGTGTCTATTCCTTAGGCCATTCTATTCCTAAGGAAAATTACATAATTTCTTAATTTCATTGTTTTAAAAGTGACCACTGTTGGAATTGAAGAATATAAGTATGAATCTTCGAGTTGAATTATGGCGAGATCCGTTGATCGAATCAATTGGATGATGGTTGGAGTGTGTTCTCCTTCCATTGGGGATGAACGTGATATATTCACATGTTCAATTCCGACTTCGAATAAATGAGATATTCAAGTCTAAAGATTACCTAATTCAAAGTCAAAACGGGACTAAAGGTAGCTAAAAGCATTTACTCCCACATTGGCCATGGGATGGAAGTTTGTGGTGTATAAATAGAGAAAATTGAGAACAAATGGCGTGCCCTTGGGGTATTTGGAGTTTTCGCGCGCGATTGGGATGGATCTATGCCCGCCCGCACGTGTGTGCGCGCGCGCCGCCGCTGGCGGCGGCCGGCCGGCCGGCGCCGGCGCCGGCGCCGGTGCCGGGCTCGGGCCCGGGCCCGGTTCCGGGTCCGGGTCCGGGTTCGGATTCCCTACTTGGCCTGGTTCTTTTTGAATCGGGTCTCGCGGGTATGGATTGCAAGCATACCCGCTCCGCTCTGGATCCAATCCGCCCGCCAACAGACCGCTCCGCGTCAGTTGGACTGCCAACAGTTGCGACTGTTGGGCTGCCAACAGACACGACTGCTGGGTCGAAAGGGTGCAACCTTTCATTGGGTTCGAACCCATTGGCCCCTCCTGGAGCACTATATAAAGCGCTCCGATCTCTCAATTGAAGACACACCAACACCAAGAGCAAACACACCAATACCAAGAGCAAACAACTCTCTCTCTCTCTGTTTAAGTTCTGAAGCAGAAGCAAGTCTGCGTTCTGAACTAGGAAGTAGAGTTCTGAAGTGAAGTGACTTCCAAAAGGAAGTGAAAAATCCGTAACTCGGTTTCCGAAGCGACTTCCAAAGAAGATTCTGCAAAAATTCATTCTGAAAGAGGAATCAGAAAATTCAACATATTCTTTTATAGAATTGTTGTCTGAATCTGGTACTTCTGAAGAAGAATATTCTTCAACCTTCCATCGTCCTCAGCAGTGGGTGCTCCTCCAAAGTAAAGGCAAATATTCATCCGAAATTTGTCCTTGTACCACTGCTTCAACGATCTTGTGGAAGGTACTGATTGACTACGGTTCGACCGTACGGTGATTTGGTAGTGCTATCCAAATACCGTGAAGGAGTGTTGTATTTTGGGAGACCAGCGTCCATTATCCCGTTAGCACCGGTGCGGGGGACGTAATTATCTTAAGGAGATTCGCTCTAAGCGTACCTCACTCCAAATACTGTATAAGTGGATTAAATCCTTTATACAGGGGATATACTTTATAGTATATCGAGACTGATTTAGATTCAGTCTAATTGGTGTTTAACCAAGGAAGGAAATTGAAAGGTGGTTCTTAAATTAAGGGACGTTCTATTGAACGAAAAACCTCCCACCTGATATTTGCCGACCTGGCCAATTAGATTGTTGATATTTCAGTGATCTTGATTAGTTGTCAGATTGATTCCTGTTAAGCAGAATATCCAACAACCACTACACTCCAAAATTAAAAAAAAAAAAAAAATCTGCATCCTGTTGGAATTTCAGTTATGTGCCTTTGGTAAATGATCAGTACTCATGACTTATACTAATCATAAATTTATAAATTTTCAGGTGCATGGCATAGTTTGCAATTTGGTTTGGCATTGGGGACAAGTGTTGATTATTTAATGTATGATTCAAATAGCATTTCATGCTGAAACCTGTCTATTTCGTTTCAGGCACTACTTTCCTGTCCAACAAGCTCGATACACACTGAAAATCCCCCAAAGGAGATAAGGAAGTGCACGAGACATTCCCACTTCCCGTTGATGAACAGAATCTCCCAGTATGTTATCAGTTGTCTCCATCTTCTTAAGTTGAACTGTATGACTTTCAGAATCTGTTGCGGACGATGAAAACTTGAAATCCTTGCCCTGTCAACAGCTAAAGAGCATAAAAGGATTAACCTCGATTACAACTTTTAGTGCATCAACACAATTTTAGTATCTGATTAGTGTTTACTGTTCTCTACAGTTTCAATGCTAAGGTGCCAGCATTTGTTATGATACACTTATGAAAACCTTTCTGAAGATCTTTTGGATTACTTGAGATTGCCTTTACGGCAAAACAATAATAATAGTAACAATAACAACAATAACAAAAACAATAATAAGTAATATCTTGAAGGAAATTCTGTAAGGACCTACAATATCAATATGAGTTGAATGTGATTTCTCTTCTCATTATGAATTTTTGAATTTTAACATACCTTTAATTTCCCCCATCAATGGTAAATGTAAATGCATCATTTACAGATTAATATGACTTGTGTTTCAGGGCATTTACCACTGTGGTTATCATTCTGAGAGATCTTATGGAGCAGCTTCTTATCTCATTGTTCATCCAAATGGAAACATTCTTGTTGATAGGTATTTTGATCTCATCAAACAAAAGTGGCTAAGATGTATTTGACATTTAAACAAAACTTCTCTTTGGAATGCCCAACTAGCGTAAGAAAAAAAATACACATCAGTGTTATCAAATGCGATTTCATTATTAGTGTGATTCTGCACTGTATAGCTGCTTCAAATTGAGAATTATGTTTATTTTTCTATTTAGAACGAGGAACATAACTTCTACTTGCGCTGACATAACATAAGTTTGTGATCAGAGTGATAATATTGTTTAAGAGAAAATATCAAAACCCTTAATCCCAATTAAAGTTAAAAATAATAGGAACATCAGTGCTGGAATTATTTGCATGTATGGGATAGATAGTTTGGATGTCAAAATGGAATTAAATGGACATCATAAAAACTGAATAAGAAAGTTAAACTGTCTTGGAAGAGAACATTATATTTGTTAAGCTATGGAAACTTCATGTAAGAAAAGGATACTGTTACTATGCTTGATTCAATAGTGTTTGAGTAGGAGTTGCCATTGATGGCATTCGAATTAGGATATTGCTAACTCTGATTATATTGGAATCTACATTCTGGAAAACTAGATTTCTCACTAGGCAAATTAGGACATACGTTATGATTGCATTGGAATGTAGATACTGGAATAACTTTCGCACCAGCAAATATATATGAAGTTAGAGTACACAGAATGGGAGCTAAACTAGTGTAGAACCAACTAAAATGCATATCCAAAGTAATTAGAGGAGAAGAGAAAACGGATGAAGAAAAGACCAGAGGAAAGCTACCCTTATCTGTAGTGTCATGTCTTACCAGAGTCGCTTGTTAATGTGACTAATTCAATTTTTATTCTCAACAGGTAGAGTTTTGTACTGCTGATGTAGAGAGGCTATTATATGGGGATGGTCCTTGGAGCATCGGTACCGATTTTGAGCTTATTCATACATCAGGCCACACTGCAGTAAGATCTATGGACTAATTAGCACAGAGAATAAATTCACATTGTTATCAGTGGTTACTTGTTACAATGGTCAAAGCGGACTGCAACTAACTAATCCACGAGCTTTGGTCCACATTCTCATATTTAGCTAACAAATCAACTGAGAAGATTTTGAAAAATATCACCTGATGCATAATTGCAGATTTTTTTTAATCCTGTCATGAAGGCAATGAATTTTATTATGCCAAGGAGGAAAAAGAAATGCTAATCAAGTCTTGCTTTATTCGGGATCGACTTATGTAAATAGGAGTTATGCTCATTTTGCCTCATTTCCTGAAGGAATTAGTATCATACATAGTAAATGTAGTATTCAGTTACATAATATATTCTTTGTTATGTTTGTGTCTCATAAAGCGCCATGTAGGCCTGTCTCAATGGTAAAGTGAGGGGTTCTGTTATCTGAGGTCCCAGGTTCCAGATTGGGCTGTAATCTTTGTTCAGGGGAAAAAATAGGAAGCTGGAGATTGATTTCACACTAAATATGATACTATAACTTACTTTTCAGATTGAAGATTGCAACGGTGCTGTGCTGAAAGTTTGAGTGTAAAAAATTGTATTTGAACTTAACTTGAGCCGGGTATTTTGAAAATGCTTCTGATCAACCATAATTTTCAGGGTTTAGTAAGTTTACCCTACAAACCACTGAAGGTTCTGTTCATCGGTGACCATTTTGCCATATCTCATTCATCTGAGCTGACTATATTTGAACAATATAACAAACAATCTGGTATAGCATCTGCATGTAACCTTTGTGGTACATCTTTATCTGTTTATCTTCATTCTGATCAACAAACTTTCTTTGAATTGGCAGTGAGGATGCAACTAAATCGTGTGAGGAAGTTTCTAGACTTGGACTTCGAATGGATTCTACCCTGTGAGTATTCCCCTTATTTCTGTTGATATGACCAGGTATAGCAACATGCTTGAAAATTTTTGCGCCTAAAGTAAGGGGAAAAAACTTAAATTCCAAGGAATAAAAAGCTTCTTGATCACCCAAGGGTTTTATGAAACTAAACAATGCCCATTACCGTTCTTTTCCTTCTATGCGTTTCCATCAACTGAGAAGCAACTGTGATACCAACTGATTCGGGTCAGGTCATGAAAGGAGGGTCCAATTTAGAGACAACCAAGACAAGAACTCAGCACTTGAATCTTTGGCAAACAAAGCAGCTTATGCATGAGTTACAATACTGTACACATGCATACAAAGATCTACACTATACAGTATCGTCACTGGCACTTCAACAAGTACAAAAGGCAGAGAAGAGAGATGACATAATCCTCAATGGGAGAAACTGGCATTGACAATCTAGTCATGCTCTACTTTGCAGAAACGGGTTGCGTATTGTTTGTGACTCTGGATTTTCATACTACACTTAAAAGGACATTAGGAAAAGAGCCTCCACGTTGTAACTAAGCTTATACATGTCTGCCAACAGGGATGTATCAATATTTTGGTTTCTAATATCGGCCGATTCAGGTACATATGAGATTTTGAGGTACCTGATATGATATTAACCCTAATAAGAGAGACTTGCATTAACTCATCATGACAGTAAATAAGAGCTAATAGTTGCAGTAACTCATGGTGTCATGTTGTACCTTTAGGAAAAGCAATCTAAATGGCAATGTCTAGTGAGTCTTGATACGTGTCTTAGGCCTGACCTCTAGGTCGGGTCTGAAGAATTGGTCGGATATGACTGACAAAGGTCAGGCCATCCAATGATATCCGCCAAGTCATAAGGGTAGCTCACACCAGTGACCCTCCTAGTTGGTGAGGTTGTCTACATGGCCCATACCGTGCATATGTATGTACATAATAATACATAACTAATGTGCCCTCGCCCACACACGTACTGAGACATATATCCATGTCTGTCTATATGTATGTAAGTATATATTTTTAACATAGTATTTATACTTATTAACTGTTAAGCCCATCACAATCGGCCCGTATCTGCTTGAATCTCTCACCGACACAGATCTCACTGGAAAGCCGATGGTCGGATTTCAAATCACTCAAAAACAGGTACGAAAAATTAGGTCTAGGTTTAAAATATCCTCTAAATCTGTCCAACCCAGTCCTTGATCACCCCTAGTTTCTGGAAAGGGTTTTACTTTTATTTATTCATATTAGTTCGATATTCTCGAAATGCAGTTGGATAATTTCTAGAATTTCAAAGTTTTTAGATATTAGTTTAGGATTAAGATTTGGATTTTGAAATCTAGTTATTAGCTTGGGACTAGAGTTTGGATATTGAAACCTAGTGTTATTTATTATTAGGGCTCGAACTTGGACTAGACTCGTGAAATTCTAGTTTCCAGTCCAAGTAATTATACTCATTTGCATCAATTCAACCCTCAAAAGAAGTTTAAGTTAAATCTTGTGGACTTTACTTTAGACTTGGACTCTCTCTCTCTCTCTCTCTCTCTCTCTCTCTCTCTCTCTCTCTCTCTCTCTCTCTCACTCTCTCATCCTAACCCAATTATTATTATTGTTATTATTAAATAATTAACAATAAGTAACTATTCAATAATTGCTTAATTATTTTTTATTAATAGTAAATATTTCTATAACTAATCATTAGTGATTAGTAATATATTAATCATAACTATTACTATACTTATTAATTAGTAATTATTTTTAAAGATAAAGAGATAACTATTAATTAAATAATTGGTAATAAGTATAAGTAGCTATTAATAATAACTTTCTGAATTATTAATTGAAAATAGTAATTATCATATTATTTATTATTAAATTAACTATGATTAATTAAGTAAAACTAACTGATATTTTATTGTTCAGTATGAAATGTTATTAATATTAATTCTATAATAAATCTAATTAATTAGTGCAAAATTAGCAACAATAACTCAATTTTGGCATACTTAATGTATTTATAAGATATTTTGATGCCTATTTGTAACTAAATTTTGGCTGTATCGAACATTTAAATTGTTAATTATTGTATTATTCCTTATTTTATTATGTAATAATTATTAACAAATTTATAGAATAATGCCTGGTTTATATAATATTATTTAAATATTACTAATACTAAGTTACTAACTAATAACTACTTCAGTGTTCACTGTGAAGTATGTAAATGATCTATCACCGATCAAACAACATAAAAACACCGAGTTGAAGACTCGGTAGCAGAAGCGTAAAAGATTTACCACTAGTAAGCAATTGAAACTAAATCACCACACGACCAAAGAATATCAGAATTAACGTGGTTTGGCAATGTGCCTACGTCCACGGGGAGGAGGGGAGAAATTTTTATTGAAAATAGAGAAGAAAATACAAGAGTTACAAGAAGACTTCTCTCTCGCAACTCTCAATGGTAGAAATCTGAAATTCTCTTGAATTCTTGACACAACTTCAAAAGGTCACTCCCAAGGGATTTATATAGGCACCTAGGATGATCCTAGTCCAACACAAATTCCAATAACCAAATCAGCACCGCCTCAGAGAATTAGGAAATCTGTATCCAAACCAAAACAAGAAACATATCCGTATTAAAAACTGACAGAATCTGAATTCTTCTCCAATGAATATGAGGCACTCCAAATACTAACAATCTCCACCTTAATTCATGTTTATTGAGGCCCTCCGTAGAAATTGGCCTCTGCTTCATTCGCCTTCCTTTCTTCCCTCTTTTTGTGACTTCACATGCTCTCTCCTAAGAGCTCGTTCGCTACTTTACCTTTGAAAAACCTTGATGAAGTTCAGAGATGCTTTGAATTTCTCCACTAAGATGGTTTTTGTCATCATATCCGCTGGATTCTTCTTCGTGCTGATCTTTACCAAATCGATCACCTTATTATCTACGACCCACTGACATATTTTGTGATACTTCACATCAATATGCTTCGTTCGCTTGTGAATACCTGTGATCCTTAGCGAGATGAATCGTACTCTGGCTGTCGCAATGAACCCAAATTGGATCTTATATGATACTAAACATCTCAACCAATCCTCTCAATTACAAAACTTCCTTCGATGTCTCAACTACAGTCATGTACTCCGCCTCTGTCGTTGAAAAAGCAATTATATCTTACAACTCTGCTTCCAACTAATGACATACTCAGCTACTGTGGACACATAGCCCATCGTAGATCTTTGTTGATCATGATCTCTCGTATAATCTGCATCCATATAGCCTTGTAGTAACCTAAACTTTCCCGTTTTTGATCTCTGAAACACCTATCTAGTCTCTCAGTCCCTCGCAGATATCGTAGCACCCACTTCACTGCTCTCAATGTTGCTTTGTTGAATTTAACATGGACTGACTTACTGTACTAACTGCATAGGCTAAGTCAGGCTAGTGCAAACTATAGCATACATGAGTGATCCACCGCACTAGCATATGGTACTTGAGATATCTCTTCCTGCTCTTTTGGTGAGTGTGGATACTACTTGGAGGATATTTTGAAGTGACTGGTCTCACTTCTGTAATGTTGAATCTCTCCAACACCTTAAGAATATAGTTCTCCTGGGATAATCAAAGTCTGTCTGGGCATCTGTCTCGAGTAATCTCCATACCTAAGATCTTTTTGGCTTCTCCTAAATCTTTCATGTCAAATTTCTTTTTGAGTTGAGTTTTAAGCTTCTGAATATGTGTCTTATTTTTCGCAACAATCGGCATATCATCCACATATAACAACAAATATGTCGGATCATCAATCTGCTTAAAATAGACATAACTATCATACTCACATCGGTTGTCTCTAGTCTTGATCATGAAAGAGTCGAACCGTTTGTACTACTGCCTGAGAGACTACTTAAGTCCATAGAGGGACTTATTTAGAAGACGCATCTTATTTTTCTTACCTTCCTGAATATAACCTTCAGCTTGTTTCATGTATATCTTCTCTTCTTGCTTACCGTGCAAAATACTATTTTGACGTCCATCTGCTCCAACTCTAGGTCAAACTGAACAACTATTGTACTCAATACCCTCCTTCTGAGCATATCCTTTGGCAACTAACCTTGTCTTGTACTGCTCATTGTCTTTCTTGCGAAAGACCCATTTGCAACCTATTGCCTTGGAGTCCTTTGGAAGATCGACTAATGTCCATGTTTGATTTTTATCCAAAGATTTCATCTCTTGCTCTATGACTGCAATGCACTTGTTGAGATCATCTGCACCGAACACTTCCCTATAACTGTCAGGATCTCTTATTTCTGTTACTAATGCGAAAGAGACATGATCATCTTTCCAGTCATACCTTATTGGTGACACTGTAACTCTGACTGACCACCTCAACGGTCTAGGTTGCTCTTAAATAGCCTCCTTTTCGTCTCCATCTGAATCTGAGGGGTCCTCTTCTGACCCTTCAGTCCTTTTAGGGCTCTCTGAGAACTCAACTTTTTTTCCCTGAGTATCTGTTGAACTGTCTGAATCTCTACTTTGTATTTTATTTTTCATCTCTGACTTTTCTTACAACATTGATTCTTCGTCAAAGATCACATCTCTGTCAGTAAAGGCGCTCTTTTTCTCGGGATCTTAAAGTCTAAAATCCTTGACTCCTTTGGTGAACCTGATGGAGATACATTTCTTAGACTTGAACTCCAGTTTATTTCTTTTCTGACTATCAATCAAACTATACGCCGGGTAACGAAAAATTTGTAAGGTTGAATAGTCTACATACTCTTCTCATCATATCTCCTTTGAGCTCTGAAGATCAATAGTTGTTGATGGTAACATGGTTACTAGATAATTCGCATGATTCACTACTTCTGCCCAAAATCCTTCTGACATGTCATCCCATAATCTGATACTGCGGGCACGCTCTGTAAGTGTCTGATTCATGCGCTCTGCTACTCTATTTTGTTCTAATTCCCCTGAAATACTTAGGTATTTGATGCCCTTACTTGCAAGTAGTCTTTGAATTCTTTGGAGGTATACTCGCCTCTATTGTCGGACCTCAAGACTTCCACCTTTCGCTCTGTCTGATTTTTCACTATAGTTTTTCACTCCTCGAACTTCTGAAATACTTTTTATTTCTGCTTCAAGAAGTATGCCCAAACTTTTCTTAAAAAATTATTTATGAAAGTAACATAGTACCTAGCACCCCAATGGATGCTGCTGGTGAAGGCCCCCACACATCCATGTGTATGAGATCTAGCAAACCCTTTATCTTGTGTTGTGATGTAGAGAAAGCTACTATACGTTGCCTATTCATAATGTAAAATTTATAAAGATCAAGTTTAAAATATTTGATACCTAGTAGAGCATTCCTTTTGTGTAGGGCTTGAAGACCTCGCTCGCTCATGTGTCCAAAACGCATGTGCCAAAATCTTGTAGTATTCTCCTTCTATGGTGCTGCTGAAGCATCACCAACAATAATGCTTCCTGTCAACTTGTACAAGTTTGCTGTCCGTTCTCTATTGAGAATCGTCATGGAGCCTTTAGTAACTTTGATTCCTCCATCTGCACCAGATAAAAACTTGTACCCTCGAGCTTCCAAAGCTCCCAACGAGAGAAGATTCTTTTTAAATCTGAAACGTGTCGAACGTTCGTAAGGGTTCGAATTTATCCATCAAACATCCTCATACGGATGTTGCCGATACCAACAGTCTTACATACAGTGTCATTTTTCATCAGGACAGAGCCTCCATAATAACCACTCGCTTTTTGAGCACATATGGCATGTGCACCCTGAGTCAAGTAATCAAGCATCTGAGTATTTACCTTTTCCTGACTCAGCCGCCAAGACACCACATGAATCCTCATCTATTTTTTCTGATAACCCCTGCTTGATCTAACTTTCCACTGGTACTAGCCTTATCAGAATTTTTGCTGCCTTTCCTCTTTAGCATCTCTTTATATTTCATACAATTTTTCTTGATGTACCTTGATTTCTTACAAAAGTAGTAAGAGAAATTGTTAGAAGTCTTTGGATCCCTTTTGGGCGCCCTACTCTTTGATCTTTCCCTCTGGCCTTTGACAAACAATCTTAAGGCCTCCTCCGTAGAATCTGTCTTCTTCATCAGCTCGTTATTCTGGAGCATCTGTGTGACATCTTCTAACTCTAAAGTCTCATTATCATGCATGATGGTGGTTGCCAAGTGGTCATAACTTGATGGAAGAGAAGAGAGTAACAAAAGAGTTTTGTCTTCTTCTAGCTTAACCTCTAAGCTAACAAGTCACTTAAAATTCTATTAAAAGCATTGAGATGTTATAGAATAGGCGTACCTTCCTTCATCCGAAAGTTGTATAACTGCTTCTTCATGAAGAGCTTGTTCAAAAAACTCTTCGTCATGTAAAGGTTCTCCAGCCTACACCAAATATCAGCAGTTGTCTTCTCGTTCATCACGTTATAGAGGACCTCATCTGATAGGCACAGTATGATCGTCGCCTTTGCGCAGAGTCGATGTTGTTCCACTTATCATCCTCCACCTTCGATGGCTTCTTCTCAATACCAAGTAGGGCCTTATGTGTGCCCTCCTTCACGAGCAACGATGTTACTCGCATCTTTCACAATAAGAAGTTAGACTTTTCATCGAATTTCTTCATCTCGAACTTAGTTGTCGTGATCGTCTTGCTAACCATCGCTTTGATATCAATTGTTAATGAACTATCACCGATCAAATAACAGAGAAACATCGAGTTGAAGACTCAGCAGCGGAAGCATAAAAGATCTACCACTAGCAAGCAATTGAAACTAAATCACCACACACACCAAAGAATATCAGATTTAATGTGGTTTGGCAATGTGCCTACCTCCACGGGAAGGAGGGAAGAAATCTTTATTAAAATAGAGAAGAAAATACAAGAGTTACAAGAAGACTTCTCTTTCTCATAACTCTCAATGGTGAAAATTTGAAATTTTCTTGAATTCTTGACACACCTTCAAAAGGCCACCCTCAAGGTGTTTATATAGGTTCCTAGGATGATCCTAGTCCAACACAAATTCCAATAACCAAATCAGCACCACCTCAGAAAAATAGAAACATATATCCAAAGCAAAACAGGTAACAGATTCGTATTAGAAAACTGTGAGAATCTGAAATTCTTCTCCAATAAATATACGGCACTCCAAATACTAACATGAAGTATTATCAATAATTCCTAATTAATTAGTGCTAAATAACCATTTATAAATTCTAATAACAAATAGTTTCACATTATTGACATACGAAATTGTTCAGGTCCAAGTTCTAGTCAAATCCAATAAAAAGTTCGAGTCTTAGCAGAGCACTTTATCTCATGAATTCCAAACCTTTAACATCCTCTTAAGGTTTGGTTTCTCCACTCGCAAATCTCTGATCAGGTTCACGTACGTGTCCAGGCTCTGGTGGTCCCCCCACCATCGAAGATATAATTTGCTGGGATAAGCTTGCAGGGAAGGTTTGGCTCTCATAGAGAGCTTACTTGCAGAAAGTGTTGAAGAAGTTTGGAGTTGATGGCTCGGCCAAACCGGTGAGCACTCCCTTGGCACCTCATTTCAAGATTAGTACAAAGTTGTGTCCAAAAAGCAATGAGGAACGAAAGTACATGTGAAGGTTCCCTATGCTAGTGCCATTGGAAACTTAATGTATGTCATAGTGTGTACCATACCAGACATCTCACAGGAGGTCAGTATGGTGAGTAAGTACATGCATGACCCAGGCAGGGGTCACTGGCAGGCTGTCAAATGGATCTTGTGGTATCTGAAGGGCACCGAGGAGTTGGATTGTTGTATTAGTAAAAAGTGTTAGTGGACATACTTTGTGTTGGGTACGTTGATTCGGACTACACAAGTGATTTAGATAGGCGAAAGTCTATGACCGACTACATTTTCACATTTGCGGGTGGCTCAGTTGGGTGGAGATTGACCTTGTATACTACGGTGGCTTTTGTTGACTATAGAAGCCGAATATATGGCTGTCACCCAGGCAATGCAAGAAGCAATTTGGATGCAAGGCCTATTGGATGATCTCGGAGTGGAACAAAACTTCATAGAGGTTCATTGTGATAGCATGAGTACTATCTATTTGGCTACAAATCTGGTTCATCATACTCGCACCAAGCATATCGATGTACGTTATCATTTTGTCCGGGATTTGATCGAAGAAGGCAATGTCTTGTTGAAGAAGGTTGCCACCAAGGATAACTCGGCAGACATGCTCACAAAGGTTGTACCGGCGCCAAAGTTCACCTATTGCAGGGAATTGGTGAACATCTCTTCAGTTCATTGATTGGCCCTTAGGGGCATGATGCGAATTACGATTGGCTTGATCCCGGAGATAGGTAACGTAGGCAACCAAGGATTGGTGCATTCGTGTTGGGAGTGTCCACACCCATTCCAAATTGTTCGACTCATTTTTCATGTTGCAAAACTTGCCGAGGTGAAGAATTGTTAGAGGGAGTATCGACATTAGTCTCATATCGGCAATGCAGGACCCACTTGATGTTATAAGCAGACTTAGAAAGAAGTCTCAGATGAATTTGATCTCTACATAAGAGTTGTAAGTAACTCGAAGATTTTTTCAGTCATTTTTGAATCATCGAATTTTGATAAGAAATGAGAGATATGATGATTTAAAGTTGGGCCTATCAATCGTAGAAATTTTATACTGGTTGTCGAAGGGGCTGTCGAAAGCACTGTCGACAACCAATAGAGAGCTATCGAAAATCAGAGCATGACTGTCGAAAATTTAAGCCACTCTGAGACAGACCAAGTTTTATAGACGAAGCCGTCTACAACAAAACTTGAGTTGTCGAAAGCTCTCTTTTTCGGCATGTTTCCACAATTTTAGAATGATAGGTGGAGTTGGATTTTGAATTGATTATTATCACTGCAGCAAAATTTCAGGGGATTTGATTTTCAAATCTGTGGACGAGATTGCTGGATATAGATGATTGATCTCTCTAGAGATTATATAGTGAAAAACTGAAGCTTTGTAATTGTTGATTTTCATTGATAGTGAAATCTCCTATCTCCCGTGGTTTTTCATGTTTTGAATTTTTCACGTAACTCTTGATGTGTTCTTCTCTTTTATGATTGCTTGGTTATCTATTTGTGT
The DNA here is from genome assembly GCA_038442645.1 of Agave tequilana. NCBI lineage: Eukaryota > Viridiplantae > Streptophyta > Magnoliopsida > Asparagales > Asparagaceae > Agave > Agave tequilana. The sequence continues at coordinate 88,881 of JAVJIF010014839.1, forward strand.
GATGTGTGTGCTCTTCACGATCAAGGGTGTTCGGATAGTACGACAGTGGCATGAGTGGATTATTGCATATTATAAAATCCAAGTTTTTGCGAGTTCTAGGAAATTTGTCAAAGCAAAGTTTCTTAATGTTGCCCAAACAAAACATCTTTATTATGTCACCTCACTTATCATATAGTTGTCTAATATTTCTCTCCAGCAATGCAAACAGGTTCAAGACTCCACTGCTGATGTAGAGATGCAACTTTATGGGGATGGTCCGTGGAGTATCAACACAGATATTGAGCTTGTTCATAACCCTGGCAACACTGCAATAAGATCCAGTAATTAAATCAGTAGTTATTACATCGACATTGCAAATAATTCTGTTGCTATTGTCAGTGTTTTAAATGTCGCCCGACATTTTCGAAATGTCGTCTGACATTTCATTTTCAAATCCTCACCGCCACGACATCCACACCTCATTTGAAATGGCATTTTGAAATATGTCTGCCGATATTTCGAGAAAAATCTGATATGTCGCCTGACATTTCGGAAAAAACCCAATATGTTAGTTGATCTAGGAAGTTGGAACAATTGAGAAATTTCTACAATAGGTTAGCGAGTGTATGCAAAATGTTAAGGAAACATATCCTAAACATGTTTATGTAGTTTTACATAAGTTGTATATGTATTATCTTGATAAGAATTTTAATATTAAATTAAATATTTAAGACATCTAGGTCATATATTTGTTATCTGTTATGACATCCAAAATTTACTAGATGTCCCTGAAATATCTCCGAAATCTGAAATCCAAAATTTGACATCCGATTACGGCATCCGACATTTTCCTGATATCCGACATTTAAAACACTGGCTACTGTAGGATTCTTACGGTACTTGCAATTAAAATAGATCAATGCTAATACATTGAACCTGATTGTTGTATACAGCTAAATGCCTTGTCGAAGTATTGTGATGTCAAAAGTAAGAAAGAAGAGTTATATTAAAGTAAAAAAGTTAACTGTTGATTGTTGAGAATATGAGTCAGGTCTCCAAGAGGAGAAACTGAAAGTGGGAAACCTTGCGGGAAATTACACGCTTTATGATTGAAATTCTAATTTGATTGTGACTCATTCGTGTCACGTCCAAACCATATCTATCAATCCGTTTACAAACTATTAACAAATCTTTAAATCTAGTTGTACACCTATATCCCATCTCAGAAAGAAATTTTAGAATATAAAAATAATATTTATTAGATAGAGAAATCAAGATATGCATGATTATGTACCTAAAATTTCTTAGTGTCATTAATCTTTCCATATGTCAAAAAGAATGTGAAATTAAAAAAATGTCACAATACCCAAAAGTCTAGCCATCACATTTACATCCCTACTTCAAAAAAGTTTGAAATAATAAAAAAGCAATATGAGAAATTTGAAATAAAGAAAGAACATTTATTAGAGAGAGAAAAATATGATACTCATCCCAAAAAAAAAGAGATGAAAGATTTTTTCCCCCATTCAAGATTAGAATTCTCTAGAATTAGAGCAAAAAGCTCTTTGAGAAAGGTGCATGAAAAAATTAATAAATTTTCTTTTACATCAATTCTATTTTGTTGCATGTGCGTAGCACGTGCCCATCTAGTAGTTTTTAAATAATACATAAATGAAAATAAGTACACATATAAATGTGAAATGAGTATGAACAAAGTGTTTGAAAAATGTTCAAAATGTGTCCAGGAAGTATAACTAATCTGACTCTAAAAGTATTTTTTAAAATTGAGCACAATTTAAAAAAAAAAAGAAGAAGAAGAAAAGAAAAAGGAAGTAGAAGAAAATACTTCACCTGTTCACTCAAAAAAAATACTCTGACTTATTTGTCTGTTGAATCATAAAAAAGAAAAGGTATATGTGGAAGTCATGAACTGCATCTAGGCACTTCCTAGCAGGCCAAGGTATTTTGGGATTAGAAAAGTTTAGTAATTGAAATGTGATGAGCCAAGACGATATCAACATGACCCTTGAGGACTACAACCAGAGTGATTGACCTCTTTCTTTTATTTATCATTTTCATCTTCCTTTCCCAAGTCTAGAATGCACAAACTGACCTGATCAGATCAAAGTTCCATGAAGCACAGACACTTCTATTGTGACGGCGTGTCTCGTTGGACATCATATTGGTCATCACACTTCTTGCTGTGCCAATGTTGTTTTTGTGTGTGTCGTGTCTTATCGGTGTGTTTTTTGGCCGTGCAACATAGAATCAAAACATACATCCTTAATTGCCTGAACCCAATTTATGAAATAAAATTTCAATAAAGGATTGATGTCAGTAAAACTGAAGCTTACCATCAAACAGTGTCCGGAGTCTGAACTGAGCATAAGCTTGATTTATAATCAATGTTCAGGTACATCATTTGCAAAGTATTGGTGGAGTTCTATCATGCTTTTTTGTCTATAGCAGATATTTCCTTTGCTCCTTTTGATCAATAATTTTGCGTAAATTGGCAGTAAGCATGAAACTGGACAATGTCAGGAAGCTACTGGACTTGGACTTTGTGTGGATTCTTCCAGGTAAAGTTTTCGCCTCTTCTTGATGGAATCCTCTTTGGTTGATATCCTTCTCAAAGTAAGAAATAGAAACATTAAAAGTCATTGAGTTGTATGGATATGATCTCAACCCATGAGGACTAACAACCTCTAATTTATTTCTGTCTTGAGAGCAACAGCCTTCATAATATTTTTTTTCCATGTTCACAATTTTAGGTTTTTTCTCTATGTTTTTATTGACTTTCTTGTCATTGTTTTCTTCGTTCAGGTCAAAGACGGAGAGCTGAATTCAGAGACAACCAGGAGAAGAAATTAGCAATGGAAGCTTTCTTGGCTCTCAGTGAGCAAGGTCATGCCTAACATGAGAGCATATGTAATGCACAATGCTGAAGCTCGAGTCAAGCAATACCAAGCCCATTGATGCCGCGAACATGTTAAAATAATTGATAGATTATTGTTCACTATCACCATCTCTCAAGACATGTAAAAATGTGTAATATGCTTGTTCAACAAATACACAAAGATATCAAATGGCTAATATGTTAAGGGGCTCATAAGTCGGATATATTATGCAATCGTCCATATTTTATTTCATTGTCACCTCATTGAGGTTGCTTGCTTCAGCAGTTGCAGCAGTTCACATCCCAATAACATCATGAAGAGGACCAACAAAGTTTGTTAAGAGCGTGCAGGTCAAGCTCATCAAGGCGAAATGCATTGGCAATGTTTATGAAATGTTCTGTTTGTCTATAAAAAGGGAAAAGAAGAATTTATGTATGTTCAATATTTATGTTCATGGAAACAAAGAGATTGGGAGAAGGAAATATTTTTCAACCTTCATGGCTTCACACTGATAGACCCTGACCCACTGATTCCTCGTAAAATAAAATAAATGAATACCTTGAGGCCTCTTGTAACAAAATATATATCGTGCTACAAGGGAAAGAGTATCACTAACTAGAGTAAGAGAGAAGAAACTCTCTACATGAATCCCTACTTAAATTAAAAGGAAGACAGAATCTTGACATTATAGAAGCGAAAATTTATTTGACAATAACCTCTTACAAACAGACAGCTTTCTGTAACATTTTACATGTAAAACTTTTGACTAGTGGGAACCATCATTAGATACAAGACAGTATGAAGATTTACGGTTGGGAACAAGATCATCCATGACCAGATCTGAAGCACTTGAAGGGGACTTCCAAGTGAGAAATCGGTAAGGATATTAATTTGGCCAACAATTGGAGCAGATCAAAACAATGTGCCTCTCTAAAAGATCATTTGAATCAATGTTTGGTTTTGCATCATTTGTAAATCCACTCTTTTGCACGGCCTCCAGATTCATCCATGTCTATAAAGATGCTTACGGCCTGGGCAATTTCCAAAAAAAGGATAAATCATCACATAATTGATATTTATTGCTTCCCTAGAGTAAATTCACATGCAAGATGATATATTTGCTACATTGTGCTTTGGATATTTTATACAAAGTTATGTTGAAAGTAAAAGTTAGAAACGGCAGTAAGAATTTGATCATGATTTTAAGCATATTTATTCATCCTTGTCTGACTTCCACCAGCCAATACTTGAGAATTGTCAGTTAAATTTCTACCTAACACAGTCCACATTCTTTTTTATTTTCTAAGGAAAATGACGGACCTGCCAAAACTCGATGGGCATGCTAGTTTTAATATGACCGACCAAAATAAGAAAATTATTCTAGCAAATAAATTGATGGAGAGGAGGTACAAATTTAAAAAGTAAAATTATTTTTTTGTTAACAGAAGATATACTTTTCCTATCCGAGGTCGTTCCTTCAACTTTTCAAGGCTATTTCGGATGTGTGAGACTGCTCCCCAGCATTTCAATGTGTTTGCAACATCATCAAGCCTCAGTAGGTACTCCTCTTCAGTTAAGGGAAAGGATCGCTGAAAACAAGAAAGAAAGAAATCAAGTGAATGGACAAAAACACATAGATGCCTTGAAAATAGCAGTGACAAGTCTACATACCATGAGGGAGCCATCGTTTCACAAGCATATGTAAATAGAAATGACAAGTTTATGATATGCAAGCAAATTGAACATTTAGACATGGAGAAAGCATCTCTATAGCCTACTACAAGTATCCAGTGGGGGATTGTCCAAATTAAGGGCCACAACCATTCATCAAGGTAACATCTATAATAGACTGGAAAGCTAATTCTCTTTCCATTAAAAGGATGCAAATTTTGCAATGCCTTGGAGATAAGTAAGAGGTCCCATATTGTAGCTTTTGGGTTCATTTGTGTGTACATTTATCCATTTTGTTTTCCTCTGCACCAGGTCATGTAAATTAATTGCCGTGCTGATATGTTATCATTCATGTTATCATAATTACTATTACTAATCTAATCATAAACTATGTATAAATTAATATACACGTATGTCCCTACATTTAGATACAATTATATGCTTACCTGCTCCACATATTTCCACATGACATTCATTGCCAGTAGGTTTCTTCCCATGAATTCCTGCATCACAAGTACATATATTGTAAATTCCTGCAACAAATGATAAAAGAATGTTCCTTTTCTTCTTTTTTTTTTTTTTTTTTTTCTGTTGACCCACTTAAAATTATTCTTAAAAATGATTCCCAAGGAAATCAAGCAAGTCAGATGAACAGATATTGCATCTCCTGGAGTCAGAATATATATGTCCATGACATATAGAGACGGATGCAGAGTCTGTCACCAGTAATACGATGAAATATCAAACTAATAAGTTTCCACTGATACAACACACCACCTGAAAGTTGATCTAATCTCAAGATATAACTCAGATATAGGAAAAGTCTGTAGGCAATGCTATAATATCCTTTTATTTATTCAAACCTGGAACCACAGTGTTACTCAACTCCAATCAACAGTTGATCTAAGAATCATAGGATATAAGTCAAGAAATGAGAAAACACCTTTTTAATAAGTTGAACATCATAGGATCTACCATACTTCTTCCTGATGAGAGTTGCGAGATCGACTCCGCTAAAAGATGAGTCATCCTGTCCAACAAGCCTTTCTAAGTCCTCCCGGGACAACCCTCCTTTCGCCTGTGAGGATTGATGAGGAAATTTTAAATGATGCTAATTTTTCTTCTTTAAATCAGATGGTAGGCGTTCCATAGGCCACTTAATATGCCTACTAAAATATTGGAGAAAACATTAGTAATTACATCCTTCTACCTCATAGTAAAATACAAACGGCCATGAAAGGAGGTGATGCATTCATAAACATGTTCTATGAGATACCTCTTCATTTTCACTCTGAGAAGATTCTTTCTTATCACTTGCATCATCTGCATTGCTTGATTCAGCATCATCACTAACTGCTCTCACGAGAACCAACCTAGAGTATGGGACTCTTCCCTGGAAACTGATAAATTGTGGACCTTGAGTAGAGAATGCTCCTCCAGAAGGAAACTCTAGACCTGAATATCCCAAACATTGTACCTTATTCAATCTGGTCTTAAGAAAATTATCATGAATTTGCAGCAGTCGAGGATGGCTTGATAGGACACTCGTCATATCCTGAAATCAAATCCCTTGTAATTCCATAAGGGGGTTAAAAGAAAACAAGAAATCACAAAGATGTATTCTCAGTCTTGTCCATCTTTGAGACCACTGCTCTTTATCATATATTAAGCTGATCATCCTAGATAGCATCTAATATAGCTAGAGGTTTCTTTGTGAAAAATGATGCAATAAAACAACTATTGGTTCTATTAGGAGATATGACAAGAATAATAGAAACAACGCCTCTCTATCTCTTTACAACCAAAAAATTATTTAACTTACATCACATCCTACCATCGTATTTTTGGTGCATACGTAAATGGGCGGGATGTGTTCAAGTTGTAGAGTAATTAGCTACAATTTCCTGCAGTAACATTGTATGCTCTAAATTCTAAAACATCATTAATTCCTCATTTTCATTATTTCTGAACGCCATTCAATGGGGTCTTTTATGCATTCTGAAGCTTTATCAATATGTCACTACAATAATAACAGCAGCAACAATAAATCCTTTATCCTATATCTTTGGCTCCTGCTAGATGAATATGTGACAAAAACCTTAAAAAAATAAATAATCATAACTTCATGTACTATTCGTAAATCATTGTATAATAATGTAATTTGTTACTGAAGCCCCAGTCCTTTTTTTTTGGGTATATCCAGTCTCATGTTATTTCTTTTGTCTACAAATATGCAAACTGTTTTCCCTCTTTTTGGTTCTCATATCCATTTTTTTTTATCCTAGAGTTCCTGAATGTTGATGTTGCACCTCTGTTAGTAACCATCTACAACTGGAGCAGTCCTTGAACATAAAGAGTACTTGCTTCATAGTGTATTCAGTTCATATCACCTTCTACATACTCTAATATTCATGCAAGCAAAAAATAGAGAAGAAATGGGAAATTTTCAAGCATCATATAGTAATTGATTGATTGCCCATGGTAGGTCAAAAGAATTGGAGATGTAGTACATGGTATTCATGCCAAAAATTAGCACAAATAGGTCGTATCCAATAACACAAAACAACTATATAAATAAATAAAAATAAATGTTCTTACACTATTTAGCGCAAAACACCAGGAAAAAAGAGAAGGGGGAAAAAAAATAATACCTTTCAGAGGGCATAAAAGGATGTGAAGAAGGAGGAATCCAATCTAGTCCAATCTATGTACCCCTGCTTCAATGATTCGAAGCTTCTGTCCTCCTCGGACTTTAATCAAACACCTTGAGTGCAAGTTTTTTCTCTTCTCTTCTTCTTCTTCTTCTTCCAAGAGTTGGTAATTTTAAGCAATCTAAGAGAAGAACAAATGGGTGGCTGCGAAGAAGACGTGAAGCAAAGAAGGGAAGCAAGCAAAACAATCGAGTGGCGCGAATAAATTCCGATTATTTCTCATAAAATTTTGGTTGGTTGTGGTGATGCTGTTTCTAGTGTCCAGCAGGCTGCGTCTGATCCCGTGCTGTGCACGTGCACATTGTTGTTGATCCCGTTCCGACTCCCATTCAGATTTGGACTGGATCCAATCTGATCCGATCCTGACCCTGTTATTTCTCTGTCACTTTGTCGGTTGGTTTCCTAGCTTTTTCGGTTTAGGATTCTCGTTAGGTATTTTTATATTAACTCAGCGAGTATCGGGCTTAAAATAACAATAAAATGTGAACATGATGTTTTATAGATTTTTCTAAAATTCACAAGTTCAATTAAAATAGTGAAATAAATTAGTAAAATTTATTTTAATTTTGTAACTAAATTAATTTTTTTTCGTCCGCGTGGATATCAAACAGTTGCAATTAGTTCTCTATTTGTCATTTTTTTGTGTGCACAGTTTTTATTATTTCTTTTATTTTCTTGCTCATTCATTGGGAATTTATTTTGAAAAAGCTCTTGAGGCTCACCAAGTGAGGATATCAAACAGTTGTGATTAATTCTCTATTTGCCGTTTTTGTGTGCACAGTTTTTATTCTTTATTAATTTTTTTCTTTTATTTCCTTGCTCGTTCATTGGGAAATTGGACAGTTCGTCCCAAATATACATCAGGAATGCACCAAGCAATTGCTAGTACAAAACATAAAAGATGCTTACATTTCGCTGCTAATCAAAACTAATAAAAGATCAGGACTCTTGAAAAATAAATTTTAAATGCTTACAATGTCAACCAGGTTGATCTTCAGGCTGTGCTAGGGTTATTTTTTTCTTTTCTTTTTTTTTTTTTTAACCCTAACAGCATAAAGACCAGAACTGGAGCAAACAGCATGTTTGCCTGAGGATACAAGAAAGCAGCAGCAAGGCCAAAACGATGCTAAAACAGATCACAGGTCCAGAAAAAAAAAATTATAATGGCTGCTGCATTTTGAATGCTCAGGCATGGGGTGACCAGAGCTTGGTGTCTTGGGTTGTATCCATGACGGCGGGAGGTAACCATTGCCACATGGACATTCGGGGGAAAGCATTGTATGGGGCACCTTTCTTTGATGCAGCTCGAGTCTGAGAGGCACGATGGAGAGCCATTGAATGAGGCATGAATGCTGGAGGAGGGGCACTCATGGCCTTAACCTGCTGCTCTAATCTCTCTCTGTCTTCCTTCAGCCTCGTCTTCTCATCTCAGAGCTCATTTTTCTCCACCTAGAGTAGAACAAGGAGATGAGATGCACTTTATTAGCTACTTTATTGCATAACTTTTTCTGAACTAGACATGATCCCCTTGTATTCCTGACACTAAATAATCAACACACAATCATATCAGTCAATTATTCCCAGTGGACAAAACTATAAAACCAAGCAATTTTTGAGGTATAAAAGTGTAAATGATTAGGCTCATTGAAGCGTTAGTGAACAATCAACATTACTTGAACAAACACACACACAAAAAAAAAAGGAACTCACCCAACATAAGAATTTATACCACACACACACACACACACACACACACCACACCAAAAAAAAAAAAAGAACTCACCCAACATAGAATTTATACTAACATATCAGATAACATTACGTCTGTTCATCTTTTCCAAAAGCAGCTTCCTACCAGCAGTTTTGCAATTCAAATTCGTTCCATAAGAAGAAACACAAACTGAACTGATGTGCATGCCTCAGAATTCAGAAAACATTACTTTGCCTATTTAATAAAGTGGTAGTATGTCTAAATAAGCATAATAGCTTGTATAATTAGAAGAAAAAAAAAGATGACAGCAGGCACACAGACCTTCAGTTCTTTGATTGTTTCTTGCAGCTTTTCATTTGATTCATTTAACTGCTCTGTGTCAGCTTTCAACTGTACCAGCAGGCGAGCTGCATCACTTAAAATACTTACTTTGTCAGACCTTGGAGGCATATCAGGATCAAGGACAGAACTCAATTGTGAGAACCTGCGAGAAAGTAATGGAAACTTTAAGGAATCAACATATATAAGAAAAGGCTAATGAAAGAAACAGAAAAACAAACCTTTTCTGCATATCAACCAGATAAATGAATTATTTAATTTTGTTAAAGAACATGTCATTCAATCTATCCCGCCGCATCTTCTCACGACATGCTTTAGATTTGGGCCTTGTGCATGCTTCATCTCTTCCTCTGAAAAATTTAAATGCTAAATATTTTCATCATCCCCAAGAACAGTGCAATAATGTTCTTCGGCAAGAAAAATTCAGGATCCTAGTTTCATTAAAAATAAAGATGCAAAACATCAGTAACTCATATTCCACTTTATGACAAGGGTGATAATAATTGCTATTTTATTTTTATAAAAAGGACTTGTTGACAAACTCTAACTGTAAATAAGTTGAACCAGTTTCTAATGCACTTGACCGTTGGATATTTTCACTAGGACAGAAAATAGAAAGTCAAGGAACTCCCTTAAGATAGTTTTTTGGGGGTCTGTGTTATCGAAATAAGCAGTCCACTTCATGATTAATTGCCAAGTCAATCCTACAAAAAAAAAAGAGTATGATATGTGAATCTTCATGATTGAGTTTCCCCTACATCCATCAATGAAAAGCCTTCCTCTTGCAATTGTGGAAGATCTTATTAAGATTATCACAACTAATATGGATAGCAATGGGTGAATCCCCTTGCCTAGGGGCCTCGTGCACGTAATCTCCCTTCCATCCTCTCCCTTCATCAAGGATAGCTAGGCCACCTGGAGCCAAGACTCGATTTGGAAAATCATTTATCCTCCCAAATGACAAAAGCAGAAAAGTTCAAGAAGATATCTTTGTTCCACCCTTTTCACAATCCAACTTAAAAGGCTTAATGACACAGGATAACAAATCTATAAGAATTGCTGCCTTTTCGGGCTCTAGGATGCTAATAGCCTCCTTGAGCTCTTACTTCTATAAGATGCTTTGACTACTTGATCGGATTTAGACCCCAAAGTGCATCCCTTGATTTCAGTGGATAACAAAAAGATGAATGAAACTGGAAATGATTCAAGGTCACAGACAAGGTGATCGTCCACCTCCAAATTGTAAATTGAGCTTTTCCCTTTCTCAAGTCGTAGGCACTCCTTCAAAGAAGACAGTGATTTCAGTCGGCTTCTAAGCACTTGAACTTAGATCTTTGTCTCACACAATTTCTTCCTACTAGTAAATCTCTCGCAGATCAATTCCTTTGTCCTGACCTCTTCCAAATCGCATTGTTTAATCCCCTTACTTCGTCCTCCTTTTCAAATCCTTAAAGGTTCATCAAATGGATCTCCTTGCTCCTTAGGACATTACTGAGTTTGAAATTATCGATCTCGTAAATTTTCTAAAATCAAAAAGCTAAGGTAACAAGATCGCAGGCTCACGCATCCAATAAAGGCACCCAGCCACGCAAATCCAAACTTTGCCACCTCATTCTCTTCTATCAAATCTTCTTAACCGAAAGATTCCGCCTTTGCATAAAATATGTTAAGCACTAAATTATGGGCTTACAATAGTTTTAACTCTGCCTTTGCATAGACAGATTTGCTAATTACTAGAACCAGATTCACTGCTTCTTACGGTCTAGTCAAACAAACATGATAATACCTAAAATTTTAATAAGGGACCTTATTTTAGATTAAAAGGAAACTATTATCAAAAGTCACTAATTAAAGCACTTTGGGGTCCCTCTTAAGTAGTCGATACACATGTCACTGACTAGTATTCAATATTCATTTATTTATAGGGAGAAATATTTCCATCGTGTTAGTAATCTAACTTACAAATATCAATTACCATTTCTAGTTTCACATGAAAGAATGTAAAAAGCAAATTTATTCCAAATTAAATACTTCTTCCATTTCACAGATCCAAAAAGTCCCAAATTTCATCAAACAATTTACACATACGCAAAAATAAATTAAAAAATCGTACCTTTTTCTGGAGCCGGGGTGATCAACAGAGCAACCATCTCCATATCCCTCCTGAAACCTAACACTGTCGATAAAAAAAGAAGAAGAAACACACTCGCATCTGCAAGGGCGCAAGAAAAAAAAAGAAAAACCTAAAAGAACGAATTTTGAAGAGATCCAAACTAAGGTTTCTCAAATACCCATTGGCCAGCGGAATATCTCGAACGCGCATCGCAGATCGCCATCGGATCCGACACCGCCGTCGTCTATCCAATAGTCCGAAGACATCTGGCTCGGATCCATCCCGAGAGCCAACCCGCTACCCTCGCTCTCGATCCAATATATCCAATTCCAAGATCAAAGAATAAATTTATATTAAAAATTGAGAATTAGGGTTAGTGTTAGGGTTAGGGCTTGTGAGCTGACGAGAGGAAGAGAGAGGAGGAGGAAGATGCGGGTACCGAGCGGTTTGAAGAGGAGTGTCTGCGGGCGCCAAAAAAAAGGAGTCGTCTTTTTTCCTTTTCTTTTTCTTTTTCTTTTTTCTCGTTTTCTCTTCGTCCTCAGAGTCGTTACACACGTGATGGAATCTGTGTAAAGGATCTGGACCGTTGGTTTGTGATGAACAGTGTGATGGCGGCTGACGTGTATCGGTTTGGGATCGAGTGGCCGCCTCGCGCTGAGGTCAGTGGTGAGTGGGCCCAGCTCACTTTGAACAATGGTGAATCTTGGACCGCTTGCAATAAGAAAGAATACAATACCCTTAAAATATGACTGCTATTATCATCATATTATCACATACAATATGACTGTTAATTCTTTTTAATGAATGTCGTAGCTTTTATTCTATAAAGCAATTGATACTCACAGGGATATAAAGTTTCTCAGTTAAATTAAGTCAGTACTCAAACACTGGTGATCAATTTTGTGTGCAGCAGCGTCAGTGTTTGTTCTACAAAATTTCAGTCCCAAATGTGCATGAGATTGGATGATATGTCGGTGTTCATTGACAATATGCTCCGCTCGTCATGGGATGAGAGAAGAAGCATTCTTAATACACTGCACAAGAATATTTGCGTCGCTACTATCGACTGTCAATTAAAGTCCAAGTAAAATAGCTTCAATCTCGACTAGCAGTGGCTAGTGGAGTTGACAGATTTTGTCGAGACCGGCAGCACCCACCCGATCGAATCCTCCAAACGGACGCAACACAGGAGGACCTCGACCCCATGCTTAATTATTTCATAATTTTATGGTAGCAAACAGTAAATCTAACTTGAATCTTTGATATTAGCCATCCTCATAAAATTTAATAAAGTTGAAGTAGCAACTTTTAGAAGTATGGCCTTTTACAAACCAGTCTTAAAAAACAAAATAAAACTCAATAAAAGAGGGGCTAAGGAATATTATCTCTTGTGAAATTCTAGGATGATGTGAGAAAACAAGTTGTTAGCTGACTCGAAGTAAAATAAAACTAGTACTTTTGACAAGTGTAATGCACATGTATTATTTGAATTTGTAATCAATAGTGAATGTGCATTGTTCTATGGACAGTAAATTGCATGGACAGAACGTACCCACGTACACACCAGTGTGAACGAATACTCACACTGAATTTTTCTAAAATATATGAAATAGTATAAATAATTTGTGATTTTTTTTGTACATGATCTCTTCTTGTTTAAATTATTTTTACTATAATAAATAGTTTAGAAGTATAACTCAAGTGATAACTTAAAAAAAAAAATTGTTATTAGAGGTCACAAGCTCAAGTTTTGAGTGTAACTTTTATTTTTATTTTTTTCTTCTTCCTTTTCTTATTACATCTATGTTAACACTGGAAAAAAAATTTGTGTCTGTCACTGCATGTATAACAGTTAATTAGATCTTAATAAATTATTTAATTGGTCGGTTAATTGGCAGAGTAGTAAGAACTGCGAGAGAGAACACAGCTCATACATCTTCTTTCTACGGTTGTGATTGATGCAGAAAACTAAAAAGACAGTTATTGTTTCTTTCTTACACCACACACACACAACAACAACAACAACAACAACAATAACAACAACAATTAAGTCATTTGTCCCAAGTATTTGGGGTAGGCTACATGAACCAAAAGAGAATTACGCCGGATTGGGTACATGGATCAGCTTTCTCTACTAATTCTTATCAAGCAATATGCCTTCACTAAGACATTTAGCTTATATATCTTGTCGTATTACCTCCATTCATGTTTTTTCGGTCTCCTCTGCGCTCTATTAACTTGTCCTAAATTGATACGCTCTACTCGCCGGGCTGGTGCATCTATAGGTCTACATCGCACATGACCAAACCATCGTAAGCGGTTTTCTCTCATCTTCTCTTCTATAGAGGCTATACCTATCTTAGTAGGAATATTCTCATTTCTCACCTTATCTCTCCGCGTGTTACCACACATCCAACGAAGCATGCGTATCTCTACTACACTCATCTTCTGCGCATGATATCTCTTTATAACCCAACATTCTGTGCCATATAACAAAGCTGGCTTAATAGCAGTCCGATAAAACTTTCCCTTAGCTATAATGGAATGTTACGATCACAAAAACTCTTGTTGCGCTCATCCATTTCAACCAGCCGGCTTGGATCTTATGGTTGACATCACTATCGATCTCCCCATCTTTTTGGACAATAGAACTAAAGTACTTAAAATAACTGCTTATCAGTATTTCTTATCCATCTAATCTCACAATACTATAATCTCGGGTTCCCTGTTTATTGAATTTACACTCCATATACTCTATTTTGGCTCTACTTAATCTAAAACCTTGAGATTCTAGAGTTTGCCTCCATAACTCCAATTTGACATTTACCCGAGCTCTCGTCTCATCGACTAGGACAATATCACCAGCAAATAGCATATACCACGGTATCTCATCTTGAATAGCTCTAGTAAGCTCATCCATCACTATAACAAATAAGAATGGACTCAATAGAGATCCTTGATGCAATCTAATTGTGATAGAAAAATCACTTGTAATGTCTTCACAGGTTCTGACATTTGCCACTACTCTATCGTACATATCCTTGATTATGTCGATATATTTGATGGGGTCTCCCTTTTTCATCAATGTCCACCATAATACCTCTCTTGACACCTTATCATAAGCTTTTTCTAAATCAATAAAGACCGTATGTAAAATTCTCTTCCTCTCTCGAAATCGCTCTATAAGTTGACGAAGCAAATGAATAGCCTCTGTCGTCGATCGCCCTGGCATGAACCCAAACTGGTTCTCTGATGTTGTAATATTTTGTCTTAACCTGTGTTCAATTACCCTTTCCCAAAGCTTCATAGTGTGACGCATGAGTTTTATTCCACGATAGTTTGAACAACTCTGGATATTACCCTTATTCTTATAGAAAGGTACTAATGTACTCACCTTCACTCATTTGATATCTTTTTAGTTAGCCAGATCTTACTAAAAAGGTTTGTCAGCCATCTCACACCCACCTCTCCTAAGCATCTCCATACCTCAATAGGAATTCCATCCGGGCTAACAGTTTTCCTTAACTTCATCCTCTTCAATGCCTCTTTAACTTCAGATTCGCTAATTCTGCGCATATATTTATGGTCCTTATCATGCCACTGAATGGTAAGATCATCCAAGTCTTGAATAGAACTACTATTGAACAATTTCTCAAAATACTCTCTCTATCTTTCTTTGATTTCTTCATCTCGAACTAAAACCTTCTGATCCTCATCTTTGACAAACCTCACAGTACATAAGTCTCTAGTCTTTCTCTCCCTTATTCGAGCAATTCTATATATATCCTTTTCAACATCTTTGGTATCCAACTTCTCATACACTTCTTTGTAAACTTTAACTCTTGCATTCTGAACAGCTTTATTAGCCTCCTTCTTGGCTAGTTTATACCTCTCAAAACTCACTGCATCACAATTTTTCTTTAAATCTCTGTAAGAGTCTCATTTGATCTTAATGACAGCTTTTACCTCTTCATTCAACCATGATGTGTCCTTACATTGTGGAGCACCACCCCGTGACTCACTAAGTACATCTCTAACTACTCTTTTAATGCAGCTAGTAATTTTGTTCCATGTTGTATTGGGATCATTTTGGGCTTTCCAATCTGCTTCATGTACTACTCAATCTACAAAAACTCCTTGGTTACCTTCTTTTAGCCGCCGCCACTTAATCTTAGGATCTAACTTACATTTAATCTTTCTAAATCTCCTTCTAATCCGAACATCAAAAATTAAGAGTTTGTGTTGGGTTACTACACTCTCACTTGGTACTACCTTACAATCCATACAACAGCCTCTATCTACTTTTCTAGTTAAAAAGAAGTTTATTTGGCTCGCTTTTGATCCACTTCTAAAAGTTATCAAGTGAGACTCTCTCTTCCTAAATCAAGTATTCGCTAAGATCAAATCATAAGACAAGGTAAAATCTAGAATCGAGTTACCTGATTCATTTCTTTCCCAAAATCAAATCCTCCATGTACACTATCAAACTCATAACGACTATTGTTCCTACATGCCCATTAAGGTCACCGCCTTGAAAAGCTTTTCTCTAATGGATATGCCTTGCACAATCTAATCTAAATTCTCCTAAAATTGACGCTTACTTGACTCATCAAGTCCTACTTGTGGTGCATAGACACTAATAATATTAAAAATCTTCCTACCTAAAATAAGTTTAACTAGTAAAATTCTATCACCCTGTCTCCTAACCTTCACTACATTCTCAAGCAATTGTTTATCTATGATCACACCCACTCCATTACGATTTCTATCTCTACCAGTGTACCAAAGTTTATAACCCCAAGGCTCTATAATTCTAGCTTTTTCACCTACCTACTTAGTTTCCTGCACACACAAAATACTAACATTTCGTCTAACCATAACATCAACTAACTCTGCTAATCTACCTGTAAGAGAACCTATGTTCCATGATGCTAACCTAATCCTATATTCATGAGCTAACTTCTTTACCCTCACCTGCTCATAAAGGTGTGGGAACCCTTGCTCATTTGACACCATATCCGGGCGCCGATGTGACGCGTCATTTCTGGACGACGACCTAGCAACCCTTGCCCACTTTTCACTACACCTGGGCTCCGATGTAGCGCGTCGCTCAGTAGGGAACGCCCCAACGAAATTTAGTTCTTGGTTCATGTTCATAACATGTGAAAATGTTTTACGTTAGCTGTCACAGACCTATCACAACCCTCCTCCTTTATCCTAACTTGAGACAGACAGTGAACGGTGCACTGGCGGAGTTAGAGATTTATACTATTTCTATATATATATATAATTATATATATATATATATATATCTCAAAATACACAAACAATCAACAAAACTTCTCTTTCTCTAGCTATATATAGTTAGAGATTTATACTATTTCTCTACAATCTAATGCAAAAAAAAAAATAAACAAATAAATCATTTATAAAATCTGAGGAATCTTCATCAAATTGGATGGTCCCAATTTCTTGTCACTTTACAAGCCTTTTTTTGTCAAGCCACAAGCTAGGGTCAATAAAAACACTGTTTTGTTTTGCTTAGTATAGCTTGAAACAAAATTATGGTGAAGTGACACCATGGAATGTATGAATGAGTGGTGTTGGTGATAGAACATATGATGATATGGTGATAGAATTGAAGGTGAGAGGGGAGAAGATCGAATGGTGGAGTTTGGTTGGTGGGTATTTGAGATGTCGTATCTAATTGGTTAAGCGTGAAAGTGAGGAAGTAGTAATAATTTTCTTTTGAACTTGGGAACTGGTTAGTGAGTTCTTCGGTGTTTGGATATTGTTGAAAGTATGATTTGAAAAATGTTATGTCTTTTTTGGTGTTTGAATGGTAATGTGAAAGTGAAAGTGAAAAAGTTAACCACAAAGTTGATCGCAAAATAATATTAAAATAAAATTAATTAAGAAAACTAAAAATTAGATTATAATTAGAATGCAAGTGAGATTTACATGATCACAAAATTAACTGTTTTGGGTTACAATTTATTACAAATGAAATTTACATGACTACAAAATTAACTGTGGTACCCTAGAAGGGAGGAAATGATTGTGTAAAAAGTAAAAGAGAAAAGGAAAAGGGTTTTCTCATTTTTTTTCCGGTGTTTGGATAGATAAAAAAGTGAGCAATTATACTGCCCCGTTTCCTTACTTATGCCCACTTTCTTACAACCAAACACGCCCTTGGAGATGACCTCACAAAGTGGGCCCTTTTGCTTATTTTTTTTCCCCTGCCTCGCCATTTTTTGAAAAAGTTATTTTGTTTGTGCTTTGTAGTTTAATTAAAAACAAATTTTTATGATGTCATGGACAAATTTTTTGGGGAAGTGTGAAAGTACGGAAGCGGAAAAACTCATTCATCACTTTCACTATCCATCCAAACACCGAAAAAATGAGAAAACTCTTTTTCTTTTTTTCCCTTTTCCCTTTATACCTCCATTTTACGCAACTATTTTCCCACTTCTAAGAGTCTACAGTTAATTTTATGATGATATAAATCTCATTTGTAATAAGTTATAACTCAAAATAGTTTATTTTGTGGTCTTGTAAGTCTCACTTCCAGTCTAATTATAGCCTATTTTTTTCATAATGAACATTTATTTTAATATTAATTTGCGGTCAACTTTTTAGTCAACTAATCCACTTTCACTTCCACATTATCAACCAAACTGTTGGCCCAAAGGCCCATCACTCTAGTTTTGATGATGATCAACTCATGTAGTTATGATACTAATGATCTTGTGTTTATTTAGTCTCAGATTTGTGATCAAGATCTTAGTAGGTGTGTAGCTTCAACAAAAGATTTAAAGTCAAGTTTTGGAGCTAGCACGGTTTGATTCAAGAGCCTATGCATCAAAACCACATCAAATACTCAAGAGGAGTCCAGCTCTTTGGATCAAGTTTGGACCAAGTCAAGAAGATGAGAAGACTTCAAGTGAAGACCTTCAAGATCAAGGCTTGTGTCTAGGTTTGTTTTTATAAGATTTTGTTTTAGATAAAATGTAAAGGATAGAATAGTTGGTGGATTGCTCAAGTTACCATATACACACACACTCTTGATTTATATGTGTTTTCATAAAAGAATTTCTATTTTGAAAAAATACGAAAGAGTTTTCATTTTGAAAAAATACCGTTTGATTTTTGGAATTCAAAGTATATATGTTTTAACCAAAACCGTTTTAGAGCTTAAATGACAAAAATATAGATATTTCACCATGTATGTGTAGCGGATCATATCCATACACCCTATGCTTTCAAAATGTTTAAAATATCTTGTTTTTATATTTGGAGAAGTTTTGGAAAAATCTATTTTGGAAAAATACAGTTTTTGTTTATAGCCAAAATTTCTAAGTTATAAAAGTAGTTCAAATTGTTTGTAACATGTCTTGATTTTGCTCAAACATATTTGATTATCAAAGTATAATATTGAAACTATTTTTGTAGATTTTTCGTGAATTTATGGGATTTTATTTAAGCTAAAAAGATAACTTTTAAATCCCTAAAACTGACCTGACCTGGCTTCTGCCGGTCGACCGAGCTTTGAGTCGGTCGACCGGGACGGTCGACCGACGTGCACAGAACGTGCACGCCAGATCTGCTGGAGGGCGGGTCGACCGACCCGGTCGACCGCCAGAGAGCTTCTGCTCTCTGGAAAGCCCTGGTCGACCGGGCCGGTCGACCGGCAGAGAGCTCTGCTCTCTGTTCCAGGCAGCGGTCGACCGAGCCGGTCGACCGAGGCTCCAACGGTCAGAAATCTGACCATTGGTGGTCGATCGGGCCGGTCGACCGACAGCCGTCAGGGCTGAAAATTTGCCCCAACGGCTAGTTTCTCTAGCCTATAAATATGGGGGGTTTGTGGGCTGTTTTAGTGAAGATTTTTGGAGAGATTTTGAGCCAGTTTTTCCAAACCTTTTAAGAGGTTTTCTTCACTTGTTTAGAGCCAAATACTTCCATTCAAAAGGAGAGTTTATCAAGAGTTTTCAAAAGTGATTTCTTGTGTTTTTCCTCCACCTTTTCAATCCTTATTTTCTCACACAACACTTGAGCTATCCATTGACATATTCATCCTATAGGAGTGTTATTGTGAGAGTGTTTATTGGTGATCAAAGTGTTTAGATCACCAAGAGTTCTTTCTTGTACTTTGAAGAGGCGGACTTGCGGGTTCGCGGTGTTTCGAGTTCGTGTGTGAACTCGTTGTTTAAGGTTCGGCCTCAGCGGGCTAGTAAGCTTGCGGTGTGTTCGAGAGGGACTAGAGAGTCCAAAGAGCTTGTCGGTATTGCGGCACCAAGTGATCCGGTGGAATCAATTTTAGTGAAAATCCTTCATAGTGTTGAAGGCGGGGACGTAGAGCAAGTGTGCTCGAACCTCAAAACAAATCTCCCGTGTTTGCGATTGCTCTATCTCTATCTCTTACTTGTCTTTATATCTTACATGCTCATATTGTCTTTATCTTTATATGCTTGATATATTGTGTGCTTAATTGTTATATGCTTGGGGATTGTTTGCTAACACTGTATTCAACTAAGAGAGCCACGCGGCACCTCACTCTTATTTAGAGGAATCTTGAGGAGTTAGTCCAGAGCCCTTCACGGGGAATCCGGCTACACTCTTGTGTTATTCGTGGTGTTTTAGTTTAAGAAGTTTAAATTCCGCATTATTGACCATTAGATTAGCTCATCACCTATTCACCCCCCCCCCTCTAGGTGATTTACACAAACGTCGGAAAAGATATTACGCTTTTCTAATTATGCTTCTCAACTAACCATCCAAACACCGAAAAAGAAACATAAATTCTCATTTTTCAAAAAGAAAAGAATCCAACTTCCCACTTCCTCACTTTCACCTACTTCTGGGCATCCAAACAGTGAAAAAATGATTTTATTAGTAAGTGAATACTACTTCCGAAAAGATTTGAGCATAAATATCTCTCACTCAAATTCAATATTACAGCATTCAAATACAAGTTTCACGTTGTTAAAGTTGATATACATTATTTAAAGTAACTAAAACTAAATAATCAAGTGTTTTGTAGTTTTCTTGTCCATGCATCAAGTAGGCACAAAATAGACGACCGAAAATAACATATTACTTAGATCTATGACTTTAGACATGCAAATTCTTGATTCGATCATTTAATCATGATCTAAACATTTAAAGACCCTCACACATCAACATTAGTTAGGTTTCAAATATTCTACACTTTAAACTCACCAACTTACTATTTCAGTTGTTCATTTTGCTTAGTTAATGAATAAGCAAAAATATTCAAAATACTTGATTTTTTTATTTTTACTTATTTTAAATAATATAGATCAATTTCAACAGAGTAGATCTTGTATTTGAATATCATAAAAAAAATCCAAATCAGTTTATATATATTATCACTTTAAGATTGGTGGATCCATTACTTGTCAGGCCTGTTTGGTCAAGGATGGAAGTGAGGAAGTGGTAATAGTTCCCTTTGGAACTTGGGAATTGGTTAGTAAGTTTTCCGGTGTTTGGATGTTGTTGGGAAGTGGTTTGAAAAATATTATGTCTTTTCTGGTGTTTGGATGGTAATATGGAAGCGGAAGTGAAAAAGTTGACCGCAAGTTGACCGCAAATAATATTAAAATAAAATTTAATTAAAAAATAAAATTTGGACTGTAATTAGAATGCAAGTGAGATTTATATGAGATAAAATTAACTGTTTTGTACTACAACTTATTACATATGAGATTTACATGACCACAAAATTAATTGTAACACTCTGAAAGTAAGGAAATAGTTGTGTAAAAGAGAAAAGAAAAAAAAATTTCCATTTTTCTTTTCCGGTGTTTGAATGAACAGCGGAAATGAAAAAAGACACTACTCACTTTCTCATGTCCACCCAATTTCTGAATCCAAAAAGTCCCTTAATCTCACAAGTGGAAAACCTGTGCAATCGGCGAGAAAAAAAAAAATATAACACAAAACAGTTCAAAGTTGGAGCCTATTAATGCAATACAAACACTAAAGGTCTTATTTGTCTTTAAAGTCCAGTAAATTGCCATTTCTTTTAGATCGTAGTTATAAGTTTACAAGTTGTGTTATTTTAACTGTAGTGTTTAAAACAGTAATTTCACTAATTTGATGTTTTGTTTGCATACAAATGGGTACCTCAAATTCTACCTTTCTTCTGATATTTTTTTTTAAAAAAACTAGGGTTAAAGCACTTTTTGAGGTTTATAACTATGATCTAATAGTGATAGTGAAAATCACCACATGTTGACGCTAAGAAGCTTAACTGCAGATCCGAAAACTCAAGTACAAAGCCAAACATTGTTGCCCTCGGGTTTGTTTAGCATTGAGGATAAGTTTTTTAATTCTGAAGTTTTTGTTGGGAAACAATCTGTATATTTGATACCAATTGTTACGATTTCAAGAGAGGACGTCATCATGACCGGATGGACTGGGGCGGCGCAGCGGATACGAACCACAGGATCTATTAAGACAACTTGAAGAAAAGAAGAAGAAGATGTTTCAAAGTAAATAGAAAGCCAATACGCAATATAATGTGGTTCTACCGATCAAACAAATTGTGTGTACGTCCACAGGAGAAGGAGAGAAACTTTATTAAAACTTTGAGGGAGTACAATAAAAATTATTTACACCTCATGCTGAGAAGTTATAAGTCTTTTATGACCGCCAAGAACAACGAACCCTTGTGGTTAAGCTTCTCTCACGAATTTCTCACCTAAATGAATTATAACCTTAAGAATTACAAATTCATAGGATTCTCTTGGAATACATTGAAGGCCACCCCTAAATAGTTATTTATAGATCATAGAACTATTCTACTCCTAAACAAACTCCTTCAATCAGAATAAAGAAAACTTAAATCCAACTCGGACTCAAAACACCTTCAATCAGAATAAAGGAAACTTGAATCCAACTCGGACTCAAAACAGATCCCAAAAAAGAAACTGCCATATCCGACATTAATCAACCTTCACGATGTATACACGTCATAATCCTAACAATCTCCCCCTTGACTTGAATACGTTCAAGTCCGATAATAGCCACCATGTTCCATGTGCTCGCATCTGCTCACAATTGACAAACTTGACTTCATCTCTATCTCACTCCCTCTTCTCCATAACTCCCTCATGGGGTCACATCTTGATTAGGTCAAATAAGTTCATGCCTAACCTAAACTTTATTACCTAATGATCTCCTTGATCTACACAAGATTTATGAAAATTTGCTCCACCATAAGAGTAACGATCTGAACTACCTTGTTGCGCGCCTAGTCCCAATTTCCCTTCGGTGTACAATTGAACATCCGAGCTTGAATCCATCGTAGTCTTCAATTGTTCTACAACCACCGCTTTTGAAACCGAGGATAACTGCAATTCACCAACTGTAACCTCCGATTTTCGCAACATATATACATTGCTGACACGTTCGGCTTGAAACATCACATAGGTCTCTTTGGAAACTTTCATATGATCACCTTTCGAACTGAAGCAGAACCATTCTTTATGTAGGGCTCTAAGAGAGATGAGATTGTACCTTAATTCGGGAACATGACGAACGCCTTGAAGAGTAGTGATGCATCCATCATGAGACCGAAACTGAATGTTCCTACGCTAATCACCTTGCTTGTAGCAGAATTTCCCATGAAGACTTCTCCCTTGAACCGAAGTGTATGAAGAGAACATCTTCCTATTGGAACTGATATGCTGCGAATATTCAGAATCTATGACCCATCTATCTTTGTTACCAACTGGTTTATCTGTAACAGATAGAATGCTGTACTATTCTTCATCTCCTTCAACCAGTTCAGTGACAATAGCATCTGGTTATTTCTTCTTTCGAAGCCAACACTCAGATCTAATGTGCCCCTTTTTGTGACAGTAGTTGCACGTCAAATTCTTATGTTTTGAGTTACCCGTGGAACTTCCATTATTACATTTCTCCCTGAATAATGAACTTACCCGGAATCATCATGATGAGACTCATCCATCAATTGGGTGTCAATTCTGTCCTTATGAGTAGATGCTTTTTGACCTCATTGACCTTGATTGTTGACTTACCTCCATGGATGATAGCTTCCCTAAAGTTCTTATATGAAAAGGTAAAGAACACAGTAATAGAAGCACTTGATCCTCATTTTCTATCTTAATCTTTATCTTATCTAGATCATTGATAATAGAGAAAAATTCTGCAATGTGAGACTTGATAGGTAGAAAGAGAGGCTGCTTCAGAATCAAACCTATTCGCCAACGACTTCTTCAGATAGTGATCCTAAAGTCGCTCCCACAGCGAGGATGATGTTTTCTCCGTAGAAAGCTCATTTAATGTTTCGTCCGCCAAGCAAAACTGAATAGCTGTCAAGGCTTTTCATCCAACTTCTGTCAAGTTTCTTCCTTCATGTCTTGAGCTTTTTCTCCCTCTCGAGTAATGCTTTCTTCAACCCGCCCTGGGTAAGGATGGCGTTCACCCTAAGCTGTCACCTGCTGAAATTGATGACGCCATCTAACTTCTGAATATCGAACTTGATCGTAAACATCTTCAAGTTACCTTGCTCTGATACCAATTGTTAGGAAACAATCTGTATGCTCTGATACCAATTGTTGTGATTTCAGGAGAGGACGCCCCACGACCGAATCGACTGGGGCGGCGCAGCGGATACGAACCACAGAATTTATTAAGGTAACTTGAAGAAGAAGATATTCTAAAGTAGATAGAAAGCCAACACACAATATAACGTGGTTCCACCGATTAACAAAACGTGTGTACGTTCACATGAGAAGGGGGAGAAACTTTATTAAAATTTTGGGAGTACAATAAGAATTACTTACACCTCACGCTGAGAAGTTACAAGCCTTTGATGGCCGCCAAGAATAGCGAATCTTTGTGGCTAAGCTTCACTCACGAATTTCTCACCTAGATGAATTACACCCTTAGGAATTACAAATTCATGGGATTCTCTTAGAATACATTGAAGGTCACCCCTAAGGGGTTATTTATAGATCATAGAACTATCCTAGTCCTAAACAAACTCTTTCAATCAGAATAAAGAAAAATTATATCCAACTCGGACTCAAAATAGATTCAGAAAAGGAAATTGTCAAATCCGACATTAATTAACCTTCACGGCATATTCACGTCATAATCCTAACAGTTTTCCTGTTGTAGCTTAGAAAGCCTAGACTGATGTCCATTTGTTTACTATTTGTAGTTTACTAAATCATAATTAATTACCCTCAAAAATTAGACTCAACTGTAGTTTACAGAAATCTAATTAGATTAGTTTTTTTTTTTTGCTTTAACTCCAAGATTCATTTAGCTAGTGAAACTACAGTTTGAAGGTTTGCAAACTACAGTTTGAAAACATCTAACTACAAGTTAAAATAAATTTCAGTTTAAAAAACATAGAACTAGAGGAACTCCTACAGCACCTCATAAACTCTCTCATGTTGCATGCCGGAATGACCATAAAAGAGCTCAGCTCTAACTGATCCACAAAAATTTGAAGCCATAATAATACAGATTCGGTTCATGTGAAAGTCACACATATTATAAGATGGTCAATCTCGTGTTTACACGCGAATAAGATGTCGGGTTTCAAGAAGAAAAAACTTTAAAGTTTTTGTACCTCTTATAATATTATACAAGGGCCGATCCCATGCGTCAACGTGAGATTCACTCTCTTATAATATGTGTGTGGTAACACACACGAACCGACCCCTAATAATACGGCTTTAATCTTTTACAACCCAAAACACCCGAGATAGATATTCATATTACCCAACCTCTAATCTAATTGGAGGCCTTCTTTCAATCTTACAATACAAACCTCGCAAGATATATACATCTAGTTACTACTAGTAGCTTTCATTAATATATTTAGCCAGCCTGATTGATTAAATATGTATTTCACCATCACTAAGCATACATACATGCATGCATGTGTGTATCAAGAAAATTCTGCTAACAATTTTGAACTCTCTATTTCACAAATAAACTATAGTTGGAGATTGTCCAAGCACCCAACATCTAAATCTTGGAGAGGCAAGCATTAAATCTTGATGCATCTGTCTGTCTTGCTAGAAAATCTGTTCTTGTAAAATTGCTTACATTAGCTTGTTTAGTTTTAATTTTAAAACCACAATAAAACATTCTGCATCCACCTGCGAAAAGATAATCTCTAAGTTGTTCGATGGGAAGAAAAAAAAAAATAATATCATAAGCTGCTTTTGAAGAATACTACGTATAGTTACAAATACTTTGAAGAGTACACGAGTTTCAGTTCTATGATCAACCTCTCCTCTAGATCAAAATTTTCTTTTAGGGCCTGTTTGGTTAAGGGTGGAAGTGAGGAAGTAAGGAAGTGAGGAAGTGGTATTAGTTCCCTTTGGAACTTGGGAATTGGTTAGTAAGTTTTCCGGTGTTTGGATGTTGTTGGGAAGTGTGGTTTGAAAAATGTTATGTCTTTTCCGGTGTTTGGATGGTAATGGAAAGTGAAAGTGGAAAAGTTGACCACAAAGTTGACCGCAAAATAATATTAAAATAAAAATTAATTAAGAAAAATAAAAATGGATTATAATTAGAATGCAAGTCAGATTTACATGACCAAAAAATTAACTGCTTTATGCTACAACTTATTATAAATGAGATTTACATGACCACAAAATTAACTGTAGCACTCTGGAAGTGAGGAAATGGTTGTGTAAAAGAGAGAAGAAAAAAGGAAAAGGGGTTTTCTTATTTTCCTTTTCTGGTGTTTGGATAGATAGAAAGTGAGCAATTATACTTCCTCATTTCCTTACTTCCGCCCGCTTCCTTGCTTATTGAAAATGGTCAAAAATCGTTCAAACAAAAACTATTAGCATATTAGAATGCATACAAATGCAACATGGAATATATTCCATGTGTTTTAGGGACTTGAGCAATAGCAGAGGCAATTTGGGTTGATTCACCTGCATCCATTCAGATTAGTGTCTTCATCATCGTCGCACATCACACCATGCAACGAAATTCATCTTGATCAAGATGACATTCACTGAGTGAGTGTCGTGCCCATGATTTGCCCAATCAAAAATAATTATGTTTCAGTTGAGAGCATGTTTGGTTTGATGGAAATGAGAGAAAAATGTGTAAGTGGAAAATGAAGATGAGAAATGTGAAAGTATGGTGAAAAATTAATATTTGTGCAATTCTCGTTTTCGCTGTTGTATATTGTATTTTCTAGTATTTGATTAGTAATGTGCTAGTGGAAGTGGGAAAGTTGATCACAAAATAACATAAAATTAAATATTAATTCTGAAATAATATTGTTAGACTGTAATTAGACTGCAAGTGAGATTTACATAACACTAAAATTTAATGCATTAAGTTATAACTTATCACAAGTGAGATTTACATGACCACATAATTAACTATAACACCGTGAAATGAAAAATTTATAGTGTGAAAGGGATGTGTAAATGGGAAAAAGGGAAGAAAAAAGAAGTTTCCCATTTTGCATTTCCGGTTCAAAACAAAAAAAGAAAGTGAAAATTGAGTTTTTCCACGTTCCATTTCACTCACATTTCCATGAATCCAAACAAAATGCATGGTTGATA
This sequence comes from Agave tequilana, assembly GCA_038442645.1. Classification (NCBI taxonomy): domain Eukaryota; kingdom Viridiplantae; phylum Streptophyta; class Magnoliopsida; order Asparagales; family Asparagaceae; genus Agave; species Agave tequilana. Next base: position 115,901 of record JAVJIF010014839.1, read on the forward strand.
ACATGCATTTTAGACACACGCAAAAATCATCAAGTTGGTTCCATAAGTTTTCCAAATTGTCACGCAGCTGAACGACAATTAGGTTAAGAACCCAGCAGTGTCTTTGTTATATAACCAAACAGACATCACAGGTCCATCACATACAGCTTGTGGAAACAATTATGCTTTGCTCGATTTGAAAGTGAAGGATACATACAACCACGGAATGAAATTACTGTGAAGCTGAGAGCAACAAGACTAATTTGGCCACTTGGATTTTCAGAACTTTGGGTACCTGTGTCAAAAGATACCAGCATCTACATTCCATTAAGATGTTTACAATGGATGCAAACTTGTATCTCTTCTACATTCATAATGGTGCTTAGTTACAAATGATCAGGCAAACCGAAGTTACACTTCTTCGTATCACAGAACTTTTTTAGCTGAAAACAGAGGGATTAGCTGATGCAGTGCTCACTTGGACTTCGAGCACCTCCAGGCGACGCTCTAATACATCAAGCTTCTCGTTCAGCGCTGCTAACTTGCTCTTGGTGGTGGCCTCTGCAAAACCACCCTACTTAATGAGAAATGTGTAGTTACATTTAAATAGATCAGAACTTCGTACAAAGCCGAAAGAGAGAATCATGCTCCAAATCCAATTCATGGTGTTGTTATTTGTAATTGACATTTTTCTCCTTGAATTTTAGTTTTTGCTGTGGGAATAATTTTCTTTTTCAACATATTTTAGAATTAAATTTCATAATATATAACATACTTTAGGAGACTTTGTACCACGTCATGTTGCATCAACTAGCAAGCCAAATTCAAGCTTGCAACTCCTTATATTTGAAACAAATTAGTGTTAGCCCAAAGACTCATCACTCTAGTTTTGATGATGATTAACTCATGTAGTTATAGTTCTAATAATCTTATGATGTTTAAGTTATAGATTTTAATCAAGATCATGATTTAGTATTTAGCTTCAACAATATACTCAAATTCAAGTTTTGAAGCTAACAAGTATTGATTCAAGAACTCAAACATAAATATCACATCTAGCACTCAAGAAAAAATCAAGCTCAAAAAAATCAAGTTTAGATCAAGTCAAGATGAAGAGAAATATCAAAATCAAGAAGACTTGTATATATATGTTTGTAAGTTTGTTTTGATTCTTATAAAGAGTAGTGTACATTTGATTGCTCAAACTTCCACACACACAAAATTTTTGATAATGATTTGATGAGTTTCATTGAATATGAATTTATGGTTTAGAGCTTTGGTTTTAATGAAATTGAGTTTGTATCTCAAAGAATTGAGTTTTATAGTTTGTAATTTGTTTTGGAGTCTTTCCATACATATTAAAGCTTAATTCTATCAAAGAAACTTATTTTGATGAATTATAGATTTAATTTTATCAAAAATTTTATATATAATTTTAAATGTTTAACAAAATATTTTCATGTTTTTCTAAGAGAAAAGAAAAATTCATTTTTGGGCACTGGCCGGTCGACCGCAGAGCAAAAGCATATTCAGTCGACCGAATATGCACAAAGCTTTTGACTCTGACCTCGGTCGATCGAGTGGTCAACTGCTAGCTCAAGCACAACCGAGCAAGGCCCAGGCCGGTCGGCCGCACGGTCGACCGCCAAAACGGCTACAAGCTTAGCCATTGCCGGTCGACCGCCCGATCGACCGGTAGGCAGCAAAAATTGACAAATTTGTTTTAAACGTCTATTTTCTTGGTCAAAAACTTTCTGGATTTGTTTCCAATGGCTATATTTTGTTCTTAATGTTTTTAAACATTTTTTAATGACCAGATTTAATTAACAATGATCATATTCTATTTTTCTATAAATAGGAGTTATTATAGATACTTTTTAATCAAGTTTTCATGTGCTATTCTTTTTCCATCTTTGTGAGAAAGTTCATAAATTTTTTTGAGTTTTTAACTTTCAAATCTCAGAGTTTTTCTCACATAAATTTGAGCCAATCTCTTCTATATCTATTCTATAAGAATCCTTGTTGTGAGAGAGCTTTATTTGTTATCAAGAGTCTTGATCACAAGTGTTTGTTCATTGTATTGACTATTGAGTGTTTAGAGGTTGCGACCTCGAAGCGTGCTTGCGGGTTATGGTTCTTGCGAGAACGGTGAGGACTTGTGGGTCCTGAGTTCTTGAAAGAACTTGTATTGTAGAGAGATCTTGCGAGATCGAAATTTAGTGGAAATCCTTCATTACGCTAAAGGCGGGGATGTAGGACCAAGTTGGCTGAACCTTGAAACAAATCTCCGTTGTTTCATTTGCCTATCCTCTCTCTCTCTCTCTCAACTCCCTTTTACTTTCTCTTGTTATTAGCTTTCTTATTGCTATTTATTCATTGCTAGCTAATATTCTTATTGTTTAATGTGTGTGACTAATTGTCATATTTGGTTTTATTGTTTATGTGTGTAGATTTTGTTAGTTAAGTTTTTAATACCACATTATTAGCAATCACCTATTCACCCCCTTTAGATGATTTCAATTGGTAGCACTTGTCATTTTCCTCACATAGTTTACCAACCCCCCCTCCCCCACACACACACAAAAACACACATGCACGCGCACGCGAACACAAATCTTTCTACCATTTAATCTTTTAGGTGAAAGACCATCTTGGCCACTGTCCATTTCTGGTTCGGCTTTGTTGTCATGGTTCCACATTGCAACATAAGAAAAAATATGTACATCCAACCAGGGATCAAAATCTCGGCCGAGTCGTATCGACTCGGCCCCTCCGGTCCAACTCGGAGGCCCGAGTCAGGTAAGTATCGCGGAGTCGCCCGGATCGGGTCAGACTCCGACCCGATCCGGGCCGACTCCGACCCCGTGACTACGCCCTTAAAATCGCGATGAGGGAGAGAGATCAGATCTGATCTCTCTCTCTCTCGCTCGCCTCCCCCCCCCGCGACGCCCTCGGCCGTCCCCCGCCTAGCCGTCGCCGTCGCCGTCGCCTGCAGGTATGTTCTCCCTCTCTCCCTCTCAGTTCTCTCTCTCCCCCTCTCTCTGTGCCTCCTCTCCCTCTCTTTCTCTGTCTCTCTCCCCCGCAGCGGCGCGCGCTCTCTCTATCTCTCTCTCTCTCCCCCCTCTCCGCAGCGACTCTCTCCCGGCTCTCTCTCTCCGCGGCGACTCTCTCTCTCTGTCTCTCTCTCTCTGTCGGTGGCTATCTCTCTCTCTCCCTCTGTATCTCTCTCTCACTCTGTATCTCTCTCTCTCTGTCGGACTCTCTCTCTCACTCTGTATCTCTCTCTCTCTCGGATTCTCTCGCTCTCTCTGTATCTCTCTCCTGTATCTCTCTCTATGTCTCTCTCTCTCTCCCTCTCCCTCTCAGTCTCTCTCCCCCCTCTCTGTCTCTCTCCCTTTCCCGTCAGTCTCTCTCTGTCTCTCTCTCTGTCCCTCTCTCTCTCTCCGTCTCTCTCTCTCCTCCACTGTGTTCCCCTCTCTCTCCTGTCTCCGTTTCTCTCCCTCTCTATGTTCCTCTCTCTCTCTAATTAATTTGCATTTAATGTCATTTAATTTTGTTTAGTTTAGGTAAAGTTTAATTTAACTTAATTTAGGTTAATTTAATCTAATAAAATTTTGTAATTACGTTAGGTAATTTAATAATTTTATTGAAGTTAGGTATTAAGTTAGTGTAGGTTAATCTAGTATAAACTAGTTTTAGTTTAATTTAATGTAGTTTCATTTAATTGAATTGAATTGAATTTAAATTATTTTAGTTAACTTAATTTAGGTTAATTTAATTTAATAAAGTTTTGTAATTAAGTAGGTA